>JASANF010020763.1:0-92746 GCA_030248245.1 Trissonchulus sp. WLG1_4 | reverse complement strand
AATCCCGTTCAAACACCCAGTCACCCTTGCACAAAAATTTGAAGCGTTGATATGGCACGTAGACGAAAACTGACATCTGCCACATATTGCCGCAGTGACCCACTTTGGCATATCAGAGCAGAGCAGCTAACGTCGTACACACCAATCCCGTTCAAACACTCAGTCACCTTTGACGCAAAAATTTGAAGCGTTGATATGGCACGTAGACGAAAACTGACATCTGCCTCATATTGCCGCAGTGACCCACCTTAGCATATCAGAGCAGAGCAGCTAACGTCGTACACAAAAATCCCGTTCAAACACTCAGCCACCCTTGACGCTAAAATTTGAAGCGATGATATGGCACGTAGACGAAAACTGACATCTGCCTCATATTGCCGCAGTGACCCACCTTGGCATATCAGAGCAGAGCAGCTAACGTCATACACACCAATCCCGTTCAAACACTCAGTCACCCTTGCACAAAAATTTGAAGCGTTGATATGGCACGTAGACGAAAACTGACATCTGCCTCATATTGCCGCAGTGACCCACCTTGGCATATCAGAGCAGAGCAGCTAACGTCGTACACACCAATCCCGTTCAAACACTCAGTCACCCTTGACGCAAAAATTTGAAGCGTTGATATGGCACGTAGACGAAAACTGACATCTGCCTCATATTGCCGCAGTGACCCACCTTGGCATATCAGAGCAGAGCAGCTAACGTCGTACACACCAATCCCGTTCAAACACTCAGTCACCTTTGACGCAAAAATTTGAAGCGTTGATATGGCACGTAGACGAAAACTGACATCTGCCTCATATTGCCGCAGTGACCCACCTTGGCATATCAGAGCAGAGCAGCTAACGTCGTACACACCAATCCCGTTCAAACACTCAGTCACCCTTGACGCAAAAATTTGAAGCGTTGATATGGCACGTAGACGAAAACTGACATCTGCCTCATATTGCCGCAGTGACCCACCTTGGCATATCAGAGCAGAGCAGCTAACGTCGTACACACCAATCCCGTTCAAACACTCAGTCACCCTTGACGCAAAAATTTGAAGCGTTGATATGGCACGTAGACGAAAACTGACATCTGCCTCATATTGCCGCAGTGACCCACCTTGGCATATCAGAGCAGAGCAGCTAACGTCGTACACACCAATCCCGTTCAAACACTCAGTCACCCTTGACGCAAAAATTTGAAGCGTTGATATGGCACGTAGACGAAAACTGACATCTGCCTCATATTGCCGCAGTGACCCACCTTGGCATATCAGAGCAGAGCAGCTAACGTCGTACACACCAATCCCGTTCAAACACTCAGTCACCTTTGACGCAAAAATTTGAAGCGTTGATATGGCACGTAGACGAAAACTGACATCTGCCTCATATTGCCGCAGTGACCCACCTTGGCATATCAGAGCAGAGCAGCTAACGTCGTACACACCAATCCCGTTCAAACACTCAGTCACCTTTGACGCAAAAATTTGAAGCGTTGATATGGCACGTAGACGAAAACTGACATCTGCCTCATATTGCCGCAGTGACCCACATTGGCATATCAGAGCAGAGCAGCTAACGTCGTACATACCAATCCCGTTCAAACACTCAGTCACCCTTGACGCAAAAATTTGAAGCGTTGATATGGCACGTAGACGTCTGAAGGGGGTATTAGAGAGAGAGCAACGCCCCAACACTCAGTACCTCGGCGGATATGGGAGAAAAACTGACATCTGCCTCATATTGCCGCAGTGACCCACATTGGCATATCAGAGCAGAGCAGCTAACGTCGTACACACCAATCCCGTTCAAACACTCAGTCACCTTTGACGCAAAAATTTGAAGCGTTGATATGGCACGTAGACGAAAACTGACATCTGCCTCATATTGCCGCAGTGACCCACCTTGGCATATCAGAGCAGAGCAGCTAACGTCGTACACACCAATCCCGTTCAAACACTCAGTCACCCTTGACGCAAAAATTTGAAGCGTTGATATGGCACGTAGACGAAAACTGACATCTGCCTCATATTGCCGCAGTGACCCACCTTGGCATATCAGAGCAGAGCAGCTAACGTCGTACACACCAATCCCGTTCAAACACTCAGTCACCCTTGACGCAAAAATTTGAAGCGTTGATATGGCACGTAGACGAAAACTGACATCTGCCTCATATTGCCGCAGTGACCCACCTTGGCATATCAGAGCAGAGCAGCTAACGTCGTACACACCAATCCCGTTCAAACACTCAGTCACCTTTGACGCAAAAATTTGAAGCGTTGATATGGCACGTAGACGAAAACTGACATCTGCCTCATATTGCCGCAGTGACCCACCTTGGCATATCAGAGCAGAGCAGCTAACGTCGTACACACCAATCCCGTTCAAACACTCAGTCACCTTTGACGCAAAAATTTGAAGCGTTGATATGGCACGTAGACGAAAACTGACATCTGCCTCATATTGCCGCAGTGACCCACCTTGGCATATCAGAGCAGAGCAGCTAACGTCGTACACACCAATCCCGTTCAAACACTCAGTCACCCTTGACGCAAAAATTTGAAGCGTTGATATGGCACGTAGACGAAAACTGACATCTGCCTCATATTGCCGCAGTGACCCACCTTGGCATATCAGAGCAGAGCAGCTAACGTCGTACACACCAATCCCGTTCAAACACTCAGTCACCCTTGACGCAAAAATTTGAAGCGTTGATATGGCACGTAGACGAAAACTGACATCTGCCTCATATTGCCGCAGTGACCCACCTTGGCATATCAGAGCAGAGCAGCTAACGTCGTACACACCAATCCCGTTCAAACACTCAGTCACCTTTGACGCAAAAATTTGAAGCGTTGATATGGCACGTAGACGAAAACTGACATCTGCCTCATATTGCCGCAGTGACCCACCTTGGCATATCAGAGCAGAGCAGCTAACGTCGTACACACCAATCCCGTTCAAACAAAACACTCAGTCATCCTTTGCACGCGCAGGCGAAACACGCCCAGTAACCTCAAGAATATCTAAAAACGATTGTTAGGATATAGAAAGATAGAAAGGGAGTATATTATATAGATATATATGCTTTTTTGATTGTTGGTTTTTGTGTTCGATTGAGTGTTGTGCGAGAGCTGGTTGCATAGATGCTTGGATTCTGGATAGTTGTCTTTCTGGTTGTTTGCGATTGTTGCTATTTTTTTTTGGATTTTGGCTTGTTTGATTGTTATTATGACGATTTGTGCGATAGTTGCTTTTTTATTTTTGTTTTGTTTGTTTTTTTTTTTTTTTAGTTTATATTTTTTTTTTATTTTTTTTTGTTTTTAGGAATTTTATGATTTATTTTGTGTGTCTTGTTACTGATTTTTTGCTTTTTTTTTTTTTGGAGCTTGTTTCTCGTCTTTTTGTGTTTCTTGTTTTTTTTTGTTTTTTGCTCTGTCTTTGGTGGTGTGGTTTGTTGTGTGTTTGGAGGAAATTGGTGTGTACGACATTAGCTGCTCTGCTCTGATATGCCAAGGTGGGTCACTGCGGCAATATGAGGCAGATGTCAGTTTTCGTCTACGTGCCATATCAACGCTTCAAATTTTTGCGTCAAGGGTGACTGAGTGTTTGAACGGGATTGGTGTGTACGACGTTAGCTGCTCTGCTCTGATATGCCAAGGTGGGTCACTGCGGCAATATGAGGCAGATGTCAGTTTTCGTCTACGTGCCATATCAACGCTTCAAATTTTTGCGTCAAGGGTGACTGAGTGTTTGAACGGGATTGGTGTGTACGACGTTAGCTGCTCTGCTCTGATATGCCAAGGTGGGTCACTGCGGCAATATGAGGCAGATGTCAGTTTTCGTCTACGTGCCATATCAACGCTTCAAATTTTTGCGTCAAGGGTGACTGAGTGTTTGAACGGGATTGGTGTGTACGACGTTAGCTGCTCTGCTCTGATATGCCAAGGTGGGTCACTGCGGCAATATGAGGCAGATGTCAGTTTTCGTCTACGTGCCATATCAACGCTTCAAATTTTTGCGTCAAAGGTGACTGAGTGTTTGAACGGGATTGGTGTGTACGACGTTAGCTGCTCTGCTCTGATATGCCAAGGTGGGTCACTGCGGCAATATGAGGCAGATGTCAGTTTTCGTCTACGTGCCATATCAACGCTTCAAATTTTTGCGTCAAGGGTGACTGAGTGTTTGAACGGGATTGGTGTGTACGACGTTAGCTGCTCTGCTCTGATATGCCAAGGTGGGTCACTGCGGCAATATGAGGCAGATGTCAGTTTTCGTCTACGTGCCATATCAACGCTTCAAATTTTTGCGTCAAGGGTGACTGAGTGTTTGAACGGGATTGGTGTGTACGACGTTAGCTGCTCTGCTCTGATATGCCAATGTGGGTCACTGCGGCAATATGAGGCAGATGTCAGTTTTCGTCTACGTGCCATATCAACGCTTCAAATTTTTGCGTCAAAGGTGACTGAGTGTTTGAACGGGATTGGTGTGTACGACGTTAGCTGCTCTGCTCTGATATGCCAAGGTGGGTCACTGCGGCAATATGAGGCAGATGTCAGTTTTCGTCTACGTGCCATATCAACGCTTCAAATTTTTGCGTCAAGGGTGACTGAGTGTTTGAACGGGATTGGTGTGTACGACGTTAGCTGCTCTGCTCTGATATGCCAAGGTGGGTCACTGCGGCAATATGAGGCAGATGTCAGTTTTCGTCTACGTGCCATATCAACGCTTCAAATTTTTGCGTCAAGGGTGACTGAGTGTTTGAACGGGATTGGTGTGTACGACGTTAGCTGCTCTGCTCTGATATGCCAAGGTGGGTCACTGCGGCAATATGAGGCAGATGTCAGTTTTCGTCTACGTGCCATATCAACGCTTCAAATTTTTGCGTCAAGGGTGACTGAGTGTTTGAACGGGATTGGTATGTACGACGTTAGCTGCTCTGCTCTGATATGCCAATGTGGGTCACTGCGGCAATATGAGGCAGATGTCAGTTTTCGTCTACGTGCCATATCAACGCTTCAAATTTTTGCGTCAAAGGTGACTGAGTGTTTGAACGGGATTGGTGTGTACGACGTTAGCTGCTCTGCTCTGATATGCCAATGTGGGTCACTGCGGCAATATGTGGCAGATGTCAGTTTTCGTCTACGTGCCATATCAACGCTTCAAATTTTTTGCGTCAAAGGTGACTGAGTGTTTGAACGGGATTGGTGTGTACGACGTTAGCTGCTCTGCTCTGATATGCCAAGGTGGGTCACTGCGGCAATATGAGGCAGATGTCAGTTTTCGTCTACGTGCCATATCAACGCTTCAAATTTTTGCGTCAAGGGTGACTGAGTGTTTGAACGGGATTGGTGTGTACGACGTTAGCTGCTCTGCTCTGATATGCTAAGGTGGGTCACTGCGGCGATATAGATGTCAGTTTTCGTCTACGTGCCATATCAACGCTTCAAATTTTTGCGTCAAGGGTGACTGAGTGTTTGAACGGGATTGGTGTGTACGACGTTAGCTGCTCTGCTCTGATATGCCAAGGTGGGTCACTGCGGCAATATGAGGCAGATGTCAGTTTTCGTCTACGTGCCATATCAACGCTTCAAATTTTTGCGTCAAGGGTGACTGAGTGTTTGAACGGGATTGGTGTGTACGACGTTAGCTGCTCTGCTCTGATATGCCAATGTGGGTCACTGCGGCAATATGAGGCAGATGTCAGTTTTCGTCTACGTGCCATATCAACGCTTCAAATTTTTGCGTCAAAGGTGACTGAGTGTTTGAACGGGATTGGTGTGTACGACGTTAGCTGCTCTGCTCTGATATGCCAATGTGGGTCACTGCGGCAATATGAGGCAGATGTCAGTTTTCGTCTACGTGCCATATCAACGCTTCAAATTTTTGCGTCAAAGGTGACTGAGTGTTTGAACGGGATTGGTGTGTACGACGTTAGCTGCTCTGCTCTGATATGCCAATGTGGGTCACTGCGGCAATATGAGGCAGATGTCAGTTTTCGTCTACGTGCCATATCAACGCTTCAAATTTTTGCGTCAAAGGTGACTGAGTGTTTGAACGGGATTTTTGTGTACGACGTTAGCTGCTCTGCTCTGATATGCTAAGGTGGGTCACTGCGGCAATATGAGGCAGATGTCAGTTTTCGTCTACGTGCCATATCAACGCTTCAAATTTTTGCGTCAAGGGTGGCTGAGTGTTTGAACGGGATTTTTGTGTACGACGTTAGCTGCTCTGCTCTGAAATGCCAAGGTGGGTCACTGCGGCAATATGAGGCAGATGTTAGTTTTCGTTTACGTGCCATATCATCGCTTCAAATTTTTGCGTCAAGGGTGGCTGAGTGTTTGAACGGGATTTTTGTGTACGACGTTAGCTGCTCTGCTCTGATATGCTAAGGTGGGTCACTGCGGCAATATGAGGCAGATGTCAGTTTTCGTCTACGTGCCATATCATCGCTTCAAATTTTTGCGTCAAGGGTGGCTGAGTGTTTGAACGGGATTGGTGTGTACGACGTTAGCTGCTCTGCTCTGTTATGCCAAGGTGGGTCACTGCGCCAATATGAGGCAACATGAGAGCGAGATGCTAACATTGTTTTGTTTTATTGCTTCAAATTATATACATAGATTTTTTTGTAAATCTTATGCTTTTGCTTGCAATATTTTTGTTTTTATCGCTGCGCCTTCTGATACTGTGCTGTATTCCCCCTATATTCCTGTCTATGTGCATGTTGCTCAACTTGCTGAAGATTTCGATTTTGAAGGTATTGTAGTGTATATACGTTATTCTAGTTATTTTTTCAATTTTTCTATCTCATTTAGTTGAGTTTTTTTATTTCGCTAACTAATGGTATGATTGATTGCCTTTTATCTTTGTCCAACAGGAAACATTATGTAGTGTCCATTTTTTTTACGAACCCGCCCACAGAAAAGCCGTAGCCGACAGGTTTTTTATTCACTGACTACCGAGAGAGTATTGTATTGGAACTTTTCTTGGTGATAATAATACGAACATAATTGGTTGATTTTTAATCGTGTACAACAAATCTAGCTCCATAAGCTCTTCTTAGTTGTGTTGTGTTGTTAGCCCAAGAATAATCGCTATACCAAAATACAAGAGTCAAGTATTAAAACCAAAAAAAACTGCTTTTGTATTTTTTTCAGAAGACTCCGACGTGGGATTTGCGTCTTCAACGCTATCTGGCAAATCGAGGCAGCCCAGTGTTGAATGCTGTGACCGAAAACTTCGCTTGGGCTTGCTTTGCGCGCAACTGCTCTTATCACACGTTCATCCGAATCACCTTGAGAGTCAGCTGCTTCTGCTGCTGCAGTGGTTGGCCAAAAAAGCCATGATTTGTCAGGGTCAAGCTGCTCAAATTTGGTGCCAGGTATGAGCTGTTTTTTAACAAACACTGTCATAAATATTGTTATAGTTATGTAATTTCAAAAAATAACTGAATTAGATCATTGTATTGGCTCCATCATTGTAGGATAAAAAAGTCAATCAGGATTTCGAAGTTATAATGTTTGAGCATAATAAAATTGTCTAGTAGTCAGCAATAATTTGAAAGGTTTGCTATTTTGCAAGGGATTGTGAACTTTCGTGGTCCATCTAAAACTTAACTCCCATTTCTTTTAGTACCCCTTCATTTTCAAACTATTCTTGAACCAGGGTTTTTTTTTTCAAAATCGGATTTCATCATTCCGGCGTCATTTTTAAATTCCTGTCGTCATTTTTATTTTTCGTTCGTCAAAATTAAATTATGGCTTTACAGTACCGTTGCGCTGCAGCAATATTGCTAGTTACATTATCTTACATTTTTATGAAATTTAAGCGGTTTTTTACCTAATTTTGGCCAAAATTTGTTCGAATCTGTGTTTTTGGGCCAGCCAAAATTTGTTCGAATCTGTGTTTTTGGGCCAAGAAAACATGTAAATTATTGCGATTATTTGGACAGGGGGGTCAAAATTAAGTAGACCGATGGGATGGTGGGGGCTTGTCCCGGATTTTTCAAATTTTAGGGGGTCTTGTCCGACATATTGGGGACTTGAACTCATAACGGCCTAAAAATGGGAATTTTTTCAAAATTTGTATATACATTTTTAGCTTTTTGATCATTTTTAAAGCAATCAGGGGCAAATTTTGAGTTTTCTGGCACCTTTTTTAACTATGAGGAGGGTTTTACTTGTCCCGGAATCCCCCATCCTAGGGGGAGCTTGTCCCCCAGACCCCGTTGTACGTCTATGTGCTGAAGATTTCGGTCAAATAAAGTAGAAAGAATTCGGAGAGGGCATGACCTTTAGATTTTTTGTAACAATAAAGGGAAAGGTAGGAAAGGTAGCATAGGAAATTTTTTTAATTTTGGACATAATTTGGTGAATTGGAGTTATAAAAAAAACTTCTTATCGGTATTTATCTTTTATCTACCGAATACCATTTAGCAAATTGGCTAAAACGACCAAAAAAGTTTTAGCAGACTCTCAAAAATTTTCGCCAATGCTAACGTTTTGACCCAGCAAAAACCGCAGAATTCAGCTCAATAATTTGCCGATAACAAAGCATATTGTGCGAACATCATACTATTTTTGGCCGACCGAAAACATCAGAGCTAACATTTTTGAGCTCATAATACCCAAAACATTAAGCCACAATAATGCAGGGGTCTAAAAGCGACAACCCTCAAAAACAAAAATGGAGAATTTTTCACTTTTTAGGCCAAACTTGGTCAAATGAAGACGTATCAGAAATTTTTTCGAGCCGAGAAATTAATTATATAAATGCAAATCCCGTCAGAAGCAGAACGTCACATCAGATAGTGCACTAGATAGGTATATAAATGTACTCGTGTAACACACGCAGAGGCTTTGATGAAAGTTAATAACGAAGACGAGGAGTAAGCCACTAAGTTGCAGGGGTCTGGGGGCGGCAGCCCCCAGAAAAAATTGGAGATTTTTTCAATTTTTAGGCCGAATTTGGTCAAATCAGCGTCAATATTTGCTCAAAACCTTTCGTCAAAGCTTCGTCATTTTTATTTTCTGAACGTCATTTTTAAGTTTCATTTCTGCAAATGACGCCATTTTTGACTAAAAAAAAACCCTGTCTTGAACACCTATTAATTTATTCTTAAACACGTCCTAATATACTCCGTGTCGCTATTTAAAAACGAAGATTTCCATATCAAAAAAGATCCATCCTTTTTTTCTATTTTTTTACGTTTTATTAGCATACTGTTTTTGCTATTCTATTAGCAAAAAAACGGTTTTGTCGCTGCCTTTTAGAAATTGAAATCTTAAACTTCGCGCCTCTTTTATTTATTACAATAAATAATTTATTGTTCAGTCAGAAGAGAATTTTTATAGCTAGTTTTTAAGCTGGTTTGTTAGACTGAAATATTAAAAAATGATTAGTCCGGTTAAGGATATAATGTTCCTTTAGTTGCTTGACGGTTCGGTTTGTGTTGTTGTAGGGTGTAGCCGGTTCGCTTGTGGAGAAGGCTCAACAGTTCATTGTAAATACGCAGTTTTCTAAACGTAAGTTAGAGTTTTGCTGAGAAGGATATTGCTAACTACCGAATGTGCCGACTATAATGTTTTTTGGTCAATATTTTTCCCTTTACCAGCATGAACACTGACGGCAACTCAGTTATGTAAGCAGTGTTATGTTTTGTGTGAACATTATCATTTTGTGCAGTTACAATTATTATATTTATTCATTGGTGAGTACCTGCATACACGTGTTTTGTGTGGTTATTAGTCACTCTTTATGTTCATGGTTCGGAATTTTGATGTTTAATAAGTGTGTCAAAGTTTGTGTAAAGTTGAATAAGCTTCACCGCAATTCAAAGTGTGTATTTTACGACTCTACGTTGCGGTGAAGTTCTCAACGACACAAACGTATGCGAGGTTTTGAAAACCACTCTGTGACTAAACAGCAGCTTTCGTCTAACTTTTAGTGTTAGTCTTTTCAAATTTAAGTGTGCCGATAGTGATGAATTTTCATAAATTACTTATTTAGACCAAGTTGTAATAATAAACATTACTGCGTTTTCACTTAACATAACATTAACACTTTTTCGGTTAATTTTTTCATTCAAGCTGAAGTTGACCTCGATTTTTTGTGTGAAGCATATTTTTTTAGACGTTTTTCTGAAATTGTTCAGCGATAGAACAACGTTTACCGATCACACGAGCTGATAATGTGATTGCATAACGTACACTATTTCGATCAACTTTTTCGTTTAGGTTTGAAAATCGCATTGATAGAGATTTTGGTCATTCTCATTCGGTACAATCCTAGACCGCAAGATCTGAAGCAACTTTTTTCGAATTTCGGTCGACTCTCCGGTGACTCTAAGGTCAGCGTCGGAATGGGTATTTTTTGCCAATTTCGATAATGAATTAGTTTTTAATACCGGTATTTCATTGATATGAATGTTGTAATTTTAAGGGATGGTCTAATATATATACTTCATGATATGACAGCATTTTTCAGAAGAATTATAGACTCTTTTTAATGCCTATTGCCATTGCGTGAGTAAGCCCTTTGATCGTATTATCGTATGATCAGAGTTAAATACAAAAATAGAGTAATATTTATATGAGTAAAACAGAAGATTTTTGATTTGATTCTGGGTTTTTTTTGACATTTCTGGGTTTTGACATCTTTAAGAAAGGCCGAGAAGTTAAAAAGAAATACAAAAATCTCTTCGTTAGAGTTTGCATCTGTGTAATTGGTTGATTACAAGTAAATGATTAATAGTCAGCTTACTGACTAGGTTAAGTGTAACACTTTATTTAAATTTATGAAGCCGTCTTGAGAATTTCGTGAAGACCCGGCCAATGACCAAGTTAGGCCTGAAAATGCGAACATTTTGAAATGTTTCTTAATTATTATGACGTTATCTCCGATTCCTATTATACTGTCTATTAGTATTACATGCAGTCGGTGTGATGATACATGGAAGAAGTGTGTCCCATTTACAGTCACGAGAAATTTGGTCAATTGGGGACGTATCGGGAATGTTTTCCGACTAAACCACAAAAATAAGCGCATAGATTTTACGAGTTCACCTCCTGCGTGTCAAAATTTTTTCGCAATTTTGCGAAAAGGTTTGAAATTTTTTTGCAATCGCAATCATCAACTTTTTTGCAATTGCGAACGTTTTTGCGCAAGAAAACCCAGATTTGATTTGATACAAGATTTTGATAACGGAGGGTGAAAATGTTTTTTTTATATTTTTAATGCTTCATTCATTTAGCGTAGTTCTATTTTATCTGTTTGTCAGAAGGCGTAGGCCAATCAATGCTTTGCATTAGTTTAAACTCTACGTAAATTCCTTTATTTCTAGGCTCTGCTGATTCAACTGCTCCAACGCTTGCTGGAAACACCGACAGAGGCCAGCTATTATTTGTGCTTTCCGGTGGCAGCGGCTCGAAATTCGCTCTCCGACACTGGCGATAGCTCAACCTTGCGGTTTGGTCGAGATCGAACTCGGACCAGTTCCTTGAAAAAGTCGGGCTCGTTGCGCAGCGCTGAGGGTCGACGAATCAGCTCCAGTGGCTATTTCAGCAGTCTGCAACTTTCGGGCAGGGGCGGGCCGGGCGGCGACCGATGGAGCTATTTCAATCTGGCGGGGGGCAATCGTCGGTTGTCTGGGCTAGGGGCGACCGGGTCTCGCTCTCGACGCGTCAGTGCGAATATTGGCTCATTTTTCGGTCTCTCCGGCCTGTTTGGCTCAGAAGAGTTGTCGAGTCCGCAGATTGAGAAAGCCATCGAGGCCGATCCATACATGATCAGCCCCGAAGCAGCGGTTATTTTGGCTTGCCCGGCGAAGGCTGACTTTGCTCACGGTCTGCTGGGTAGTCTCTGGGTCAGAGGTCACGTAGTGAATCCACAAGCTAAGGCCGCACCCGTGACCTATCATATCGTTACCATGGGTTCAAGTGACCTATATATTGCTCTGCATCTGGTGCTACCCGATGGGGATTTGGTTGCTAGGTAACGATTTTTTTCAACGTTTTTTTTGGACAGATTTCTGTAGGGTTAATCAGGTGCGAAAAATCAAGACTAGTTTCTTCGTTAGCCTGGATACAACTTTGTGCTATTTGATTTCTTATTTTAAGTTTTACATTTGATTTTTCTTTACTTTCATTAAAAATTTTTGATAAAAACTACCTGCTTTAGGGATAGTTGTGTGAGATGAAGCGACAAGGTTTTTGCAATAACTTGACTGAGACTATGGAATGCATGAATTTGAAATGAATAGAACGTCTTGAACTGGTTTTAACGTTAAACTGGCTTTGTGCATTCCACCCCGAGTGTTTTTAGATTTCATTGTAAAATATTATCTTTTTAATTTATAATGTATTTTTCATTTTTTTGCAAATAATTTTTTCTTACTTTTTTCAGACTCAGTGCAGGGTTGGAGCACCACAGCGAAAAACGTTGGCGTTCCGTCATCAAGCCAGGAGTGTGGCACCATTTGGCTGTGATCGGCAAATGTGATCCGTATTTTCTTGGCAGTGATTACAACGGGGTCACTGGATTTGCTGAAGTGAGACAAAAGGAAGTATTATGTGATTTCATTACGAATAGAGTGAATTACGCCAGCTGTTTTGTCTCGGGGTTCAGCAGCTTTTGGTTAACGTCAAACATTAGCTGACATCGGTATAAGCAATCTCAAGTAATTGAAAAGATAGGCTGGTCGCGTGGAGTTAATAAACTATTAGGGTGGATTTCACAAAGGTGGTTTTACTAAACCATGGTTTTACGTAGCTGAGCTAAAACGATGGTTTAAGAAAATCTACGAAATTAGTAACGAATCAGGCTACATTTCGTAATGAAAATATGTGCAAATCATATGAAAACGTACGTAAAACCATGGTTTAGTAAAACCACCTTTGTGAAATCCACCCTAGGGTGGATTTCACAAAGGTGGTTTTACTAAACCATGGTTGGGTGGATTTCACAAAGGTGGTTTTACTAAACCATGGTTTTACGTACGTTTTCATATGATTTGCACATAATTTCATTACAAAATATCGCCTGATTCATTACGAAATTAGTAGATTTTTTTAAACCATAGTTTTAGCGCAGTTGAAATTTGAAACTTGCAGCACAGCAGGTCTCTGTTTTACTGAAATTTCAGCTGAGATAAAACCATGGTTTAAGAAAATTTACGAAATTCGTAACGAATCAGGCTATATTTGGTAATGAAATTATGTGCAAATCATACAAAAACGTACGTAAAAATATGGTTTAGTAAAACCACCTTTGTGAAAAAATCTACCCTAATAGCAAGAGTACATAATAGCGTCTCACTCTATATAGAAGAAGAGTGAGACATTCTCCAGTCTGCCTGTGTTCTAGCACAGGCAGAAGCGCTGGTTGTTTTGAGGCTACTTGTTGACATTCTGTGCAACATGTGGCTGGCCAATCAGCGCGTAGATTCTCTGCGTAACACACTTTAATATATAATCGGTGATGCGTTGATAAGCATAAAGATAGGGGTAAAAGCTAAATAACTCATTATTTATTCATAGTCTGCTTGCAAAAATATATTAACAAGTGGGTCCCTAAAAGGGACAAATTCCAATGTAGTGGCGTGAAATTATTTTAGTCAGAATTGTAACAACTTTTTGTCAGCAACACTGAGAAAACAGGAAAGCTGTTTGGGGAAGAGCTATGCAGCTAAGTATGAAGGGATAATTAGGAAAATCAGGATTACTTTGGGCCAATGCTAAATATATGTTTGTTGGTCACGTTGAGGTCACTTGCTTCAGCCAATGCTAACTCATTTTATTAGCTATGTACATCTGTCTCGTTTTAGGGGAAAACTGACTCAATGTGGAGGCCATATTATTAGGATTACGTGAGTTACGTAATAAAAATGATGCACATTCCACACCAGGCCACCAGGGTCACTCTTGGCAAAAACTGGCTATGGGTATAGGCTTTCAACGGGTTCCTATTTGGGGCCGAGGCGAACTCAGTTGGGAGGCCACAATTGCTAAATCTAAAAAATTGCGCATTTATCACAACTCACTAGCGGTTGAAATTCACTCAGTTGAAATTTCAAACCTGCAGCATAGCAGGTCTCTCTATTTTGCTGAAATTTCAACTGAGCTAAAACCATGGTTTAAGAAAATCTATGAAATTTGTAACGAATGAGGCGATATTTCGTAATGAAAATATGTGCAAATCATATAAAAACGTACGTAAAACCATGGTTTAGTAAAACCACCTTTGTGAAATCCACCCTTAGTGTTTTATACCATTTTGCAAATACTGGTTGTGAATTGCAAGTGCATAGCCACTATGGTCGAATATCATTGCTTATCATGTCATGCTTATCAATTTGCAAGAGTTTTTATCGATAATTTATTATTATAATATTCTGTCAGATTTAAAATTATGTCTGCTATTTCTGATAATCTCTGAATAATTTCTGATATATAACCGAGTTGAAGGTGAAACTTCAAGCGATTTCATTTTGCAGATTTACATCGACGGTATTCACTGTCGCGATGTCAGCTTGGGAAGTGCCTGCAGACGTGCCTCCATTTTTGACCGCCTTGGCAGCAGTAAATTTTCCGCTCAACTAATGCTGGGTCACGTGACCAACATAACGGATTCTGCAGGCTCGTCGCTGATTGGCTCTCCAGAGACGCCGACTGGATCACGTGATATTGCTGATATAACCGAAGCTGCTGACAATCAATTGGTTTTCGATCCACTAGTTGCCGCTAAAGAACCGGCTTATGAAGTGCATTTGGGTGAGTTAGCGAAATGTTTGGTATGCTTGATGGGATGTTAGTAAAATGTTAAAACTTTTAAATATATTTTATCACTCTCGGGCACAGATGTACATGGCGGTCAGTGAGGGCGGGGGGGGCAAACCCCCCAGATTTGAGACTCCGGGACAAGCCCGCCCCCCGGCCCCCTCAGATTTGACCCACCGGGACAAGCCCCCCACCTTCATGTTGAAAGAAAGGTGCCCGAACTCGAAAATTGCCCAGATTGCCGTAAAATGTTTCACAATAATTGAGCAAAAAGCGAAAAATTTCTAAAAATTGCCAAAGTTTCCCTAAAATTTCCCCATTTTTGGCTGAAATTTAAACTTTTTGCGTTTTTGTCCGTTCAAGCCCACGAAAACTCGGGACAAGCCCCCCCTAAAATTTCGAAAATTCTGAGACAAGCCCGACCGAAACCCCGTGTACATGTATGCTCTCGGGGCCTCGGCGTATATGGGGCTTTTACACAATTGGTTGCCCTCGCCCCACGTTTACAAAACCAGTAGAACCTGTGTAGACCGTTCTAGACTCAGTCTAAGTTCGATTACTAATGATTTTTTTCTCTTTTTTTAGGTCCGGTGATGAGTTTCAGCGGCGACGTATGGAGTCAGAGTCACGCTCTGGTGCTGTGTGGATTAGGGCCTGATTGTTTGTCCATTCTGGATACTAAACTGAAAACCCTGGAAACCACTATCATTCCGTTTCTGAAGCCAAGCCTTGTGCTAGCTGACTCAACGATTTGCAATATTTTGGAGGATAAGGATGGAATAATAGAATCCCTTCAGGTATATATTTGTTTTGGTTTTTTGGTTCAAACTTTAATAGTTTTAAGTTTTTTGGTTTTTTTGATAATATGAATATGAAATGTATTTGAACGGTTACAGTAAAAAGTTGTATTGCGTTGAACTTGAACAATTATTGACTGTCTTTTTTACAAACTGTCGACTTAAGTATTGTTGCGACTTTTAACTGTTTACAACTAATTTTTCAATTGCGTAATATTTTTACTTGGCAACAAATTTTTAAAAAAAATTTTTTGACTCAAGATTTTTTTAATGTTTTTTGACTCAATCACAAATTGTGAATCTGGACACTGAAAAGTTTTCTTTCGAGTTAAATTAATATTGACGGTCTTGTTTTTGACCCATTCCATAATATTTTTATTGTTTTCAATAATTATATCTCTTTCATGCTATGTATTCATGTTATATTGTTATTGTTTTGTTCTATATAATAATATGCCATTTCATAAGTTAGATTTGCTGAGTTAGCTTAGCTTTATTAGCACTCATGATTCAACATAAACTTAACCAAAATATTTTCTAAAACTTGGCAGAGCAGGTTCTGCTTGTTACCTCCATAGCATGCCGGCAAAACTTTATAAAACTTAGTTTCATATTATTATCACAAGTAGAGATTTAATGCTGTTTACTCTTCCCCCACATTTTCCTGACGTTTTCTCTCCATTACTCATGAACTTGTCTCCCATATCGTAATATAGCATATCCCACCACCCCCTCCATCCACTCTAATACATTTGTGACAACAAGAGTACGTAATAGTGTCTCACTTTATATAGCAGAAGCGAGACACTCTTAGGCCTGCCTGCGCTAAACCACAGGCAGGCTGAAGAGTGTCACACTCATTATAGAGTAAGTGTAAGACACTATATGTACTCTTGATGACAATGATCATATCAGATTATTGTACTGAAGTGTAGTTGTAGTGGCAGACAAAATTGAAAAAAGACAAAAATTGAAAAAAAGGAAAAAGTATAAAAAACATCTGTAAAAACCCAGTTTTTTCACTTTCAGAAAAACATCTTCCTGTGCTATTTACCGCAATCCCCCGAGCGCTACTGCTGCTACCAGCCGGCCATTCCTGACCCCACTGGGCAGAAACCCTCCCATGTTTTCGACCAACTCTCAGTTCGGCCTGCAGTTGAGCTGGTGGCCGAGCAAACCGGGGGGGTGCTGGAGGCTCGCTATAGACTCACTTTGGACTCCGCCTTGTGGGCTCTTGGTGGCACAAAGATGATTTTGGCTACTCTTGCTGTGGTAGGGAAAAGTCTTGTGGTCACAAACTGATGACATAGAGCTAATGCATGCCATGGATTCTAATTAATAGAATGATAATGATTAAATTTGAAATTTGTTTTGTAAATGGCTCATCAGCAAAGTTAAGGTAACCAGGCGCCCAAGATTTTACTTGAAATTAAGCCAAAGTCGCCAAAATCACTGCTTTTGTTATGGTAATACAGTAACTTATTCATTGGCTAAGGGAAGGTCGGTCTAAATCAGGTCGGTCGGTCTATAAGACAAAGTTTAAAAGAGTTGAGAATCGTCAGTCTGTTCACATTTTTCAGTGTACCAGACCAGAACGAAGCAACTCAGTGAATCCAAACTCCTGTAAAGCCTTACGTCTGGTTTTCTCCCTGGTTCACCGAAGCTCCCTGTTCTGGGCTGAATTTCTGCGCATCCATGGTTATGATATGATCAGTCGTCTATATCGAGATTTGTTCATTTTGAACGACAACGAAAGCAAAGAATCGCCATGTTTGATGCCATTACTACAAGTACGTAAGGCGGACGAGTTTTTGTTTAGACGGCTAAAGGAAGACTTAGGCCTGGTTCATACTTACTTGTCCGTAAGGTTGTCCGTTTGTCCGTAAGGACAGTTTTTGAATGAATGCTGAATGTGAACACTGGGTAGTCAGCTGAGGCTGATTTTTGTGTTCGAGCTAGACTAGAAGGCGCTCACAATATTGTGACGAAACAGAAACAAAAAAACTGTGACGAAACTCTTCACAGTTTCGGCTTACGGACAATCTACTCCTTACACGGACAGAGGTCTTGAGTAAATTTTATTTTTAAAGCATATATCGATAAAACTTTTTTGGCATTATCACCAGGAATGTATAAACGAGGAATTTACGCTGAAAATTGGCTTTATGAATAGATAATTTCTTGGCGAAACTTTTGAATAAAACTAAAGACAAGTTACCCTTATTATTATAGGCGCTAAATTAGAAAAAAAGACACAGTAGTGTGAAAACTAAAGTCTGACAATAAATAGATGCGCCGCTTACTTATTTCAGTGGCATGACTTCTGCGACTACTTGCTGTACTCTTGATAGACAAAATCTATTCTTTTCGTAACGAAATCACATGTTTCGTTTTCTCAAGTGGTGCGACTATTTTTTGTCAGACTTTCGTTTAGAATCTCGAAACTGTGATGGTCTTCTTTTCGATGTTTAAACCGTAACCGAGTCGTAACCAAAACCCACTATTTTTTCAGGAAATAATGTACATATCCACTTCTTCCGTCGTAGCCATGACTCCTGAGGAAAATTTGAATGAAATTCTGGCCGGAAAAATTTGCGTTATCCGCGATCCCCGACTGCTGTGCAAACTGTTGCTGAACTGGGACTTTTGGAGAGCCGATATTTCCAGCTGGCGTCTGGCTATGCAAGCCCTGGCCCGCTTGGTCCAGTCGCCCCTGATTTCTGGCCACCTGGACCCTAATTCGGCCACCCTTGTGCTCTTCAATCGAGAACAATTGGCCAGATTTCATTTTTTGAAAAGATTGCTGCTGCTTTGTTTGGTATGTTCTGCAGGGAGTCTGGTTTTTTATTTATTTCAATTATTTTTTGATTTATTGTTTTATTATTTTTTTATTTTTTACACTTATTGCGGACTCTGGATGATTGGATGAATCACTATTGATTGTGTTGATTTACACTCGATTTATTGGCCTTTTGTCGCCCACGATGAGTAATAAATTGTATGGGTGACGGTTCGGAAAATATTTTCGAAATCGTACATAATATATAGTCGAAACTGGAAAATTAGAAACAGTGAAATTCGTTGGAAACATGGTCAGTAAAAACGAGCATGGATTTTTTTAGACACTTGTTAAAAACTACTTAATATAATACTAAATTGCTATTTTGTTTAATTTATCTGCGTAATTCAAAATTATTTTAATTTTAGTAGTTAGTCAACCTTATTAGTCGTTGATTGAAAAAAGTTTTTTCAGCTTTTATAGTGATAATGGAAATTTTAGTCGTTTTTTATGTTTTCTTTGCACTAATCAAGGCCAAAAAATAGATGCGCATTGCGAGACTTTTTTCACAGCTAAATAATACGTCTAACTTTGTTTTAGAGAATTCACCAAGACGTCGGAGATTTATTTTGCCCAACTACGGCTTTGACTCTTATCGATCTATGTCGTGGCCTAATCGGCTCCGGAGTGGCCGAAATGTCGGTTTTCACTTCGATCTGGGATTTCATTTTTCTCAGCCATCCGGCCTACTGCACTTTTTTCTCGCACAAAATATTCGAGCACACCGGCTGGGCGGATCCAAACGCATTCAGTGGCAAAACCGTTAGCCTGAATAAATTCAGTAGCCTTCTGGCACACAAGATCGGTGCTTTGTTGCCGATTTTGGCCGATTTTCAACTGGAAGACTATTTTGCGCCGAACAAATCGTCCATTTTACAGCTGATCTCTGACTATAAACGAGAGATTAAGGAGCGATTTTCATTTCCTGTCAATCCTGATCACGTTCAAACGGCGCTCAGCTATTTGAATGATCGCCGAAGTCACTCGGAATCTGATGCTAATCAGGGTATATAGGTGTTTTTTTAGATTTTTTAAGTCTAGTTTACTGCGGAAAAGAAAAGATGAGAAATTATATGTAATTAGTAGAAGATGAAACCAAAGCTTAAAATGACAATAATTGGAAAACAAAGCATCAAAGAGGTTTTGGTTTATTAATTATAGAATATTATAACTATAAGATTTTTGTTTATTTTTTTTTGGATAGTTTTTGTGAACTGGATTGGTAATTTATGTAGAATTTTGCTGTTCTAAAAATATAAACTGAATTTTTCTTTTATTCTATTAGTTTTTTCATTTTTCAGCTCTGCCCTCGCCATCATTTCTCCAACATCCAGCCGCCCCAGAATCCAGTCAAAATCAGCCCTCCTCCCAGCAACTGCCAGATCTGGTTTGTGATCTGATCAGCTGCCCTATGGCTGATCCGGCCGGCGGCTCCAAACTCGAGCCCTCAATAATTAGTGATCCGTCCAATTCGGACGACGACGTTTTCGTCCTAGCTCCGACCGGACTCGACAGCGAATCGACCACCGCCATTCCGGACTCGGACGCTGAGTCCATTCGATTGACTGCAAAGGAGAAGGAGAAAGTCCTCCAAGTCGAGACTGCACAACCGCTAGCGCCGATTGAAGACCATTTTGGCATAAATACTAGCAGAGCGGATTCCGCCCCCGCTACTGTGCATAAACCCGCTGAGTGCGTCTTATTTCTGTCTGCTGTAAACGCTCACCATACATGTAAATTTTGGGAGGCCTCTCCGATCCAAATTTTGGGGACCCTTGCCCTTCCCACCTGAACGACCAAAAATATATCAATTTTTGCAAAATTTTGTGAAATTTTCAGAAACGTGCCATTTTTTCCAAATTTTTTCCAATTTTGGTGATCCCCCCTCGCTTCATCAATTTTTTTTCTTGGGGGGGGGGGTCTTTCTCATCCCTCCTCTTACAAGTATGTCGCTCACTATCTTTATTGCATCTCTTCATTGTTTGGTTCCTGTTTTCTTAGACTTAAGGTTCTTGGCGTTAAGGTTAGGTCTAGGCTTAAGCTTGCTCAATGCAATTTTATTCATATTTCATGGGATATCGAGAATTCGAGAATCTAGATTTCGAGAATATCGACTCAGTTTTAGAATGATGGCTAGTTTTGTGTGCTCCTTTTTGATCAAGTACACGCTTGTTGTGGAGCTTTTTGCATCACTACTAATGACCAAATAACTCAAGTGCATCCTTTGCTTACATATATAGCAGTTTATACGCTGTATTCCAGGGACACTATTGAATACGAGCGTCAGCTTAGCGACATGGCACAGGGGCGTCGAAAACCTAGACTGGAAGCCAACTGTGCCAGTGGGGTGTTCTCTAAGCTGTCACTGACCGTGGACTCGTGGATAAGCAAACTGCGAGTCGGTAGGTTTAGATGGTCGATTCATGCTTACAGCCGTGTGGCTCCATGCGGTCGGCAAAGTTACGAAATAATCACGGCATGCTACTTTTATGGGAGCGGTGCTGTGTTCAGTGTACACACTGAACAGATAATGAATCAGTCGCGTGTCGACTCTTACAAAAACTACTGTATTTTCACTTTAGTGTCAGTGTTTATCTTTGTAAATCCGCTGCTTTTAATTGTAGCTTTTGTGTTATCTACTTTTCGCTTTTAACTTTCGTATATTATATTTTGATAATGTTTATACCCCGTAAATAACAGAACAAAACACCCATAATTGCTTAAAAAATAACGCCATGTTGTCAGCGAACAATGAAAATTTCAGTCCCTGAGTCTAGAGTTGTTGCAGGCCTATTGGAGTTGCTTTTTGACGAGCTATCCTCTGCGCCGGAGCCTCTTTTTAGTCGAGTGGTTGGCCCAGTTATCAAATGGGAGCACATTCTGGTGATGCTACAGCGACAAGGCTTGCCTGATGTGCGAAATGCCCTGGTCAAGGTAAAGATACTTTGCCGGAAAAAACTGCTAAAACTAAGTTTTTTTTGGCCCTGGATTTGTTAATATTACAATTGTATATTATGCATACTGAAGGAGTTAGTTTTAGTCGACTTGACGATTTAGTAGCAACTCGTTTACTTCGATATCCTTTTTAAAACTTGTAACTAAAATTAGTGCACCTCACTTAAAGTGGTGGTAAAAAATGAGCCTTAAGGTGTTTTTTTTTTTTTTTTTTTTTTTTTCCTGCTTGTTTTTTTTTCTTTTTTTGTCTTTTGGGTTTTTTGGGTCTTTTTTTTTTTTCCGGTTTTTTTTTTGTCTTTTTTTTTTCTTGGTGTGCTTTTTTATTTTCTTTGGAGATTTATTTTTGATTGGATTTTGCCCCTTAAGAAAACTAAAAACATAATTTTTATTTAAACATCGTCTATTTTTATTTATTTATTTATTCATCTAATATCTATTTTTATTATTCTAATTTTATGTTTATTTTTATTTTTTATTCAGCTGGTGTGTCTTATACTGCTGCGAATGAGTGAGTCGGCTAAACAGATGTTAACTCATACAACGAAATTCTTCTTCCTGCTAGCCAATCAAATCGCAGAACAACCTTCTACCATCGAGATTGGCGACGCTCTGTTTTCAGTATTGTTCGGAAAGTGGACATCTTTGAATGAGTTAGTGTTTTATTACTGTTGGATTTTGTAGAATCGAAACTAAACTTTAGTCTAAACTAGACGCACTAGACTTGTAATAATAATAATATGGATTAAACGGATTAGATTACAGTTTGTTTTGCCAATAACTTATGACTTGCGCTCAGGCCCCGTATGCACTGGGCATGCGCTGGTAATGGCGAGTCGTCGAACAAGAAGACACGCACATGTCAAAACTATGGCAGACGGAGACGAGTGGAAAGCGTGTATTGAACAACGCAGCAGACAGATAGACTGTCTGGATACTACTGACCCAGACAGACAGCAGACAGAAAGAAAAACAGGCAGACGCCACAAATATGCAAATGAGGTAACACACATTGACAACACAACAACAGTGACACACACAAGACAATATATACACACAAAGCACACCACAGTACGTATGCACAAGGAAAACAGTACGTAGCACACAACAGTACACACACAAACGGCTACAGCCGTAACACGCCCCCGGGCCCATTGCGGAGCAGATAACGACCATGCTTAGGCGGGACTCGGTGGCGAGGCTTCTTCGGGCGTTTGTGAGGCTGGTTTGGGGCAGGGTAGCGCTCGGGTCCATGGTCAAGGCGAAGGAATCGCAGCTTGGGGAGAAAGGTAATCCACTGTTGCCATAGCAGACGTATGCCACGGTTGTTGATGTGAAACCGATCGTTGTCGAAGAATTCGGGCAGTATTTCACCCGTTTCCTCACGAACAAAGGCATCGACAAGGATGTCCTGAGGACAAAAAGCTCGAAACTGAGGCCCCGAAAAAGACTCCTCGAACTTTTCGATAAACCAACGGTTGAAGGATGCAACCGCAGGGACAGATGGGTGCTCAAAGGGCAGGCTGACAAGAACCCGCGGAGCGTTTTGCAGGTGGACAAGCCGGTTCAGTGTCGTCTTGAATGTGTTCCACTCAGCGTTCCAAACGTGGGTAGGTTTCCCGGCCACGTTGATACCACAGTTGACGACCAAGTACCTAAATCAGTACGGGTGGTGAACGCCGATTCGGTTATAGATCTCATTCGCCAGTCGGCTGAAACGGGCGCCGGAGTGACAATAACACCTTGCTGGACGCCGGCGACTTGGCGCAGCTGGGAATCCGAGAGCAGAAGAACACTGCGCTGGTCCCTTGCCAGGTCCCAGTCCAACGGAAACTCGGACAGAAAGGAGCTCAAACTGACGCGGTTAACGCTCACATTGGGCTCATAGCTGAAGAGGTCAGCTGCCAGGCTATCAAGGATTTGCCCGTAGCAGTTGCAACCAGGAACACCGATTTCCGGGTGGCTGCGCAGTGCGCAGGTAAGCTTCCGTTCGACCCGCTGCCCAAACGTGATCGCTGGACCCGGTCGGACAGATGAACGAATCACGTAGCTCGAATGTTTCGCGCAAAAGATTATTGACTGCGGGATCAAGCTGCGCAATTCGACGACGAATCGCGTAATACGCGTTGCCAGTAAAGTCCATGAGCCAGGTAGCTGACTCTGTGAACTGATAGTGATCCAACAGGGAGCGATTGCTCCAGGCATATTCTGTGCAACAGACGACTCCAGGTCCAGAATGTGGTCACTTTCCCCCTGCGTGCGGCGGTGTTGCTCGAGAGCAATGTAGGCATAGGCCTGCTCAACTGAGTAGAATGCCGGCAGGTTTTGGTGGAGGGAAAAGGTACGTCGAAAAAGACGTCCAAGGGGGTGCTCAGTGTTCACGTAGACAGGCATCTACAAGAACATGCAGAAAAGATTAAGATAGCGACAAAGCTACCTAAATATGCAGCAAAAATTATAATGACAGCGGTAAAGGCTATCTGTGGCTATCTACGCAAATTAAGACAGCGAAAAAGCTATCTACTGCTAGCGACTATATAGCAATTCTAGACAACAAAGAAGCTGCCTTAGCGTATGCTAGCTATAGGTTAGTGCGAAACTATGCAGTTTTGCAATTTATATGAAATGAATTTTATTGGTTCTTGGGCGTAGATTGTATGGTTTGTTGATTTGATCAGACTCTGGTGATGCTGCTGTGTTGTCTGTTTTGGCGACTAGATCAAAACATGGTTTGAGTCTGTCGTGATGTACCCATTCACTTTTGCCAATCCCACTCGCTAGGATCACAAGGTAACTGTGCCTTTGTGGATCAGTATCAATTAGCCGAAAAGGGCCACTCCACATGTGGGTCAGTTTGTGTGACGTGTAAGGTCCAAGTTTAGGGTTGAAAACTCTTGGATACTTCTGTTCCAAGAAGTACATTAATAGTATCCAGTAGACAGGCAGACATAGGCTTGTCTCGTTCGGGCTGAGGACGAATAGATTTGACCTCCAAAGGACTCGTGCCTAAGTGGTTAAGGAAAACATCAGTGCTTCTCCAACGACCCAGTAGGTCTTAACCGATGATCATTTGATGCGAACGAACAGTCAGAAGTCATAATGTGGACTAAAGGGCTTGTGCTGAGTCGTCCAACTTGAATGATCAGACGGGCAGCTCCTTTGAGTCGGAGTTTAGCTCCATTCAGAACATTCGCGGTAACGCTGGAATTTTGTAGTTCCACTTGCTTTAACGCGGGAGAATCTTCGCGTAATAGCCTAATTTTCGCACCAGTGTCAACCAAGGCAGGTACCTCGATTCCATTAACAACTCCGGAAACGATAATTCTCTGAAACTTAGGCGCAGGTTTAGTCTCCGTTTTTAGTTCGGGTGAGCTAACAGACGAACTAATGCGGACTTCAGTCTGATCTATATCCAAATCACTGGTAGGTCGCCAGTCGGACCACTGGTTGCCGTTAGGTCCTACAACACAGTCTTTGCTTTCACAGTAGTTTTCCAATGATTTGAAAATACCAGCAGCTTTGCACAGACGATCGACATTGGCAATGAGAATCATAGCGCGACGTGCTCGCGTCAGGGCGACGTTTAGTCGACGCTTATCTTGCAAAAATGGTGCATTCCTGTCGACTTTGCGCCTTATATGGAGTAATTACTCCAATGTCTAACAGTTCAAAACTAGCGCGTCGAGTCAATGCTTCGATGAATTCCACTACAGCTTCTGTTTCTTGGTTGTTGAAGAAGCTGGTGCCATCGGGCTCTCGTTTACTTTGTGAACGCAAATTCCAAAGCATTAATGGTTTACCAGTCGGCAACTGCGGATAAGCTTTGTGTGGAGCCTTATCCTGTAGTTTACCGTGGGAAAATTGGCAGTTACTGTACCCCGAAATGATAGAGGGCATTCTGTATTGCTCATCTAAAAGGACAGCAGTAAGGCCATTGTTTATACCGCGTTCCATAATTGAGATGGACAATTCATTCTTCTAAGCTGTTTGACTAAAAACACTATCTCTTAGTTGCTTTTGATCTCCGAAGATCACAGTCTTGGGTGGAAGTGTCGCAAGTAGCGGGATCAGGGCTTCAGGTATCATACTCTGCCCTGCTTCGTCAATAATTACTGTACTGTACCCACCACGACAAAGTAGTGGTCGGCCAGTGGCATTGCAGGTACAGCAGACGACTTTAGCATCTCGCAAAGTCTGCTTGCTCAGCTTGTCGAAATCGTTTTTATATTTCCAGAGTTGTTTGTGTGACAGTCGATTGGCTACAAAGTATTCGTAGAGCTCTCTGAATCGCTGTCCGCCCTTTTGCAAAACTTGGTTGCACAGGGATATTTCGTACAGCTCTCCGGTTGCGTACGGTTCTAGTAATGGGCTGTGAACCCGTACTATATCTTTGCTTCCACAAGATTGCCATATTGCTTCTGCAAGGTTATCCACAGCAGTGTTTGAAGAAGCACATACTAAAATTCGGCTTGTCAGTTTTTTTTCCAGGAGCTGTTGCACCAGTCTAGCAGCGGTGTGCGTTTTGAGCCAGCGTTCCAGCCCATGCAAAAAGTATCGCCGGACTTCAGTATTCAAAATTGTATCGGTCAGTGAGCTAAATGCACTCTTAGCCAGCTCTAAAAGTTCGTGGCTGTATTGCACGACACTTTCATTTGGGTGCATTTTTCGTGAGCTGGGTTGTAGTGCGTACATATCAGGCGTATACGGTTGATACTTCTCACGTAGTTTGCGTACAGCGACATAATAGTCTGCTTTTTCAGCAGCAATGAAACTCTCATGGGTCGCCATGGCAGGATCTTCTAGGTATCCTACTAGCCTTTTCGTCAGTAGACCAATTCAGACTCACAGCTTTAGCTTCGAACAGACGGTGCCATTTTTGAAAAGAAACGGTACCGGGAGCACCACTAAACAGATTCAGTCTAATGTCCGTTTGAGGCGAATCTGAACTTGTTTCATTTTTAGCCTGTCCGAACGCAGCATTCGTAGCCCTTAGCTGGTTATTCTCCTGTTCTACAGACTGCATACGACGTTCCAGAGCTCGAAAGTCTCTTAGCAAATTCTGTAGTTCAGTATTATCCATCACAGTCACAGTTCCAAGTAACTATAGGTCTACAGCAGTTACACTTACAATGGCTATAAAGCACAGTTCGTTACGGCAACGCTGGATTTGAGCAGCCGACAATGTTCAACAATGGTAGTTGTCGCTGACGGAAGGCGTCTAGAAAAAGACCAGAATTTAATTGTGTCCGAAAAAAGACGACAATATTTGCCAAAGTTACTTGGACAATGAAGCAACAGAAAAAATGAATCTTAGCTATGCAGCTACGATACTATCTGAACAGAAAATGATCAGATATTTCACATTGAACCCCAAAAAAAGAGGTAAGGAGTCGGTCTGTAATGAGCCCTGAAAAAGAGGCAGTAATAGTCAGTTTGCACTGAACTGCGATAGAGGCTATAATAATCAGTTTGCACTGAGCCTCGCAAAAAAATAATCAGTCTGCACTGAACCTCGAGAAAGGGGCAATGGAAAATAGAGGGTCAGCTATGCAGCTGTAATCGGTTACCGAAAATGGCAGTCCGATAATCTCGGTGAGACCTCCACTTGCGCTCAGGCCCAGTATACACTGGGCATGCGCTGGTAATGGCGAGTCGTCGAACAAGAAGACACGCACATGTCAAAACTAAGGCAGACGGAGACGAGTTGAAAGCGTGTATTCAACAACGCAGCAGACAGATAGAGACTGTCTGGATACTACTGACCCAGACAGACAGCAGACTGAAAGAAAAACAGGCAGACGCCACAAATATGCAAATGAGGTAACACACATTGACAACACAACACAACAACAGTGACACACACAAGACAATATATACTCAGAAAGCACACCACATACGTATGCACAAGGAAAACAGTACGTAGCACACAACAGTACACACACAAATGGCTACAGCCGTAACATATGAAACTGTGTATGATTTCATGCTACGTTTGCTATAGCAGCTAATTTTTTGTAGCACCTGACGCTTTGTGCACAATGTTTAGTACGACTCAACATTGAGATAAGTTATTATGCAAACAAATTTTAATCTAATCCTGTGAAAAAAATTGAGAATTAGCCTTTAGACAGTGGATTGTAGTCGAAATTCTGCTTCTTTGTGCTTTGCGTTTTTTAGAAGACATTGTGAGTTAAGCCGCTTCTCAATTAGATGATCTGTTATTGTGATTAAGCATATTTTTGTTTTTTAGTGTGGACGAGGCCACAATTGAAGGCTGCAGTCAGCCGGACCGATATTTGATTGGAATTTTGCAACCTATTTATGTCGCCTTGGAAAACAGCTTGCACAATGCTCAGCTGTTTTGTAACATTATTGTTACTCTCGACAAGGTTAGCTAGAAGTAGTAGTGAGTGATTGAACAGTTAGTGGTAAGTTATGTAGCTCGGTCGGGTACTCTAAAAACAGGCCCTATGAAG
The DNA here is from genome assembly GCA_030248245.1 of Trissonchulus sp. WLG1_4. NCBI lineage: Eukaryota > Metazoa > Nematoda > Enoplea > Enoplida > Ironidae > Trissonchulus > Trissonchulus sp. WLG1_4. The sequence goes on along the minus strand of JASANF010020763.1, from coordinate 64,918 downwards.
ACTAAGGTGCCTTTCACAGCAGAATATTTGTGAAAGTTAAAACTGTAACTCAGCGCTGTCATGTTTTGATGTTCAATGTGATTTTTTGATGTTGCATCAAAACATGATGTTTTTGCTGTTTGTATTTTTTCATTGCATCAAAACATCCACTTTTTTGCTTTTTTGTTTTTCATTGTATCAAAACATCCAATAATTTTGTTGTTTTTGGTTTTTCTTAAATTTCAGCTATTCTGTGCCCACTTTGCCTTGTCCAAGGCGATGATCGAAAGTCACATTAATGAGGTCTTGGTCTGTGTACTATTTCGTCTGGCAGAAGCACATACTGGGTTGGTTTTAGCAAGAGTACATAATCGCGTCTCACTCTATATAGAAGAAGAGTGAGACACTCTCCGCCTGCCTGTGTTCTAGCACAGGCAGATGGGCTGGTCGTTTTCAGGCTACATGTTGACATTCTATGTAACATGTGGCTGACCAATCAGCGCGTAGATTCCCTGCGTAACACACTTTAGTATATAATCGCTGATGCATTGATAAGCATTAAGATAGGATAAAAGCTTAATAACTCATTATTTATTCATAGTCTGCTTGCAAAAACATAAAAAAGGATTGCAAATACCTCTAGGGATGTTTTGGCAAACTTTCAGCGAAATTGATTGAGAAACTTTTGAGATATAAACTTTTTTGAATTTCTTCAAAGTTTCTCAATCAATTTCGCTGAAAGTTTGCCAAAATACCCCCAAAGGTATTTGCAAACCTTTTTTAATGTTTTTACAAGCAGACTATGAATAAATAATGAGTTATTAACCTTTATCCCAATCCCGTTTTATGATTGGAGCACGTGCACAGGCGTCTGGCAATCAGAGAATAGAAGCTCGCTTCTGATTGGCCAGTCACATGTTGCATAGAATGTCAACATGTAGCCTGAAAACGACCAGCGCATCTGCCTGTGCTAGAACACAGGCAGGCTGGAGAGTGTCTCACTCTTCTTATATATAGAGTGAGACGCTATTATGTACTCTTGGTTTTAAACTACAATTTTCAGCAGAATATCACATTGAAAAGTTGTAACATATTTTCTGTTTGAAGAAAAATTGAATCAGACAATAGTCTTATTTGCAGCATGTACCCTGCTTCAGTGTTGAGCTATTCCAGTTTTATTCAGCTAATAATAATCTACTCAAGTTAATCCAAATTTGTGAATGAAAAAAATTCATTAAAAAATATAGCCACTTCTTGCGTAACTTTTTTCAGGTTCACGTCATCGGAGCTGGAGTCGGAAACGGATTTCTGTCGTATGCGCTCCAGCTGGCGTCATTTTGCGGAGCGTATGCTGTGCTGTTGCCTTGGCAACGCGGATATTTCCTTCTTCCAGTCTGCCTCCGATTTTTATGTGCTCATCACCGGCGCGGATCGGCTGCTGTTCAAACAGCAAAGTAGGGGAAGCTTTTTATGGAAGTTTGATTAAAAAAATAATTTTTCTATACCAGAAAATAATGACACTACAGTGACAGCAACATATTGTTATTTGCATACTAGGCAGTAAGTAGCATGTTAAAATGAAGTCTAGTATTGTTGCAGTCTGGGGCCTATTGCTAAGCTTACGTAACGTAAACGTACCTGAAACCATGGTTTTATGAAACCACCCTAGTGAAATCCCCCATACCAGTCTTACAATGTAACAATGTAAGTGCCAAATCTGGTCATTCTTAGTGAATTTATGTGACGAAGTCGCAACGAATCACCTGATTTTTTACTTAAAATGTTTTCCAATTGTAAGACTTGTAGAACTGGACAACAGGCGTTGCCGTTGGGTGCGTCTAATAATGAAAAAACAAAAAAATGAAAACATTGTTTTTTGCCTGGTGATGTGAGTCGGTTATCGGGAACTCCATAGCAAGCTGAAATATTATTATGTATATTCCATTTACTTTTATTCCAAAAACACCACTGCTTCAGTCGCTAGACGTGAGCTTAGTAGAGGTCAATATTCCCTATACCGTACAAAATAAAAAGACCCATAGTAACGTGTGCGGTCATTCTACATTTTGTAGTTTTTAGGAATTGACTTAACAAAAATGACATTTACAATTTTTTACTGTTTTGAAGATGTTTTTCATATATTTAAAAAACTAAAAATGTGTTGACAACACACAGACTGTTACTATTTTTCTTAATAGCCTGGATAAAGTACTTAATCATTCGGAAACAAGGCGCAGCATCTTCAGTACCTCATCTGGTTATTATTTATTTCAGATTTGATAGCCCATGAGGTGGTACGAAACGAGCTGTGCTTTTTGCTACAAGAAGGATTGCAATACCTGCGAGAATATTACGTTTCACACGGAGACTTCACTTTCACAATGAGTACCGGTACATTGATTTTGGTTTATATATTAGTAGTTTCTCAAATTCCATGCAAAGACTTAAGGCAGGCTCAAACTCTGAGTCTCAAAGGTAGTTTTTTCACCATTTTTAAAAAATACCATTTTTTCTAATTTTTTTAAAGTATTATAAATTGAAAAATCGCCAGTAGGCCACAACGGGTTGCCGACCGGTAAGGGACCCTCTATTCTAGGCAGAAGACCCTCTATTCTACGCAAAGGACACTCTATTCTAGGCAGACGACCCTCTATTAGTAGGTAGAGGACCCTCTATTCTAAGCAGAGGACCCTCTATTCTAGGTGGAGGACCCTCTATTCCTAGCAGAAAACCCTCTAAAGGCAGAGAACCGAGTGTTCGAAGCAGAAAATCATCCATTCTCGGTAAAGAACCCTGTAGTCTAAGCGGAAGATCCTCTATTCTAGGCGGAGAACCCTCTATTCTAGTCAGAGGACCCTCTATTCTAGTCAGAGGACTCTCCATTCTAGGCAGAGGACCGTCCATTATAGGCAAAAGATCGTGTATTTTCGGTAAAAAAACCTGATATTTATGTTCAGGGACCCAAATTACCCACAAGAACCCCAAAATTTCAATTTTGAAAATTTGAACCCTTAGAAGGGGGTACCCTGAGGGGATCATAGGGGTACCCAGGAAGCTCCTAGACAAAAATTGACTCCAGATTCGTGTTCAGGGCTCCAAATTACCCCTAAAAACACCAAAATCTCAAATTCGAAAATTTGACCCCAGAGGACCCCCTAGGGGGGGTACCCTAAGGGGGTCATGAGGGGGTCCAGGGGGGTCCTGGGTAAAAAATAACCACAGATTCGTGTTCAGGGGCCCAAATTACCCCTAAAAACACCAAAATCTCAAATTCGAAAATTTGACCCCCGAGGACCCCCTAGGGGGGGTACCCTAATGGGGTCATAGGGGGGTCCAGGGGGGTCCTAGGTAAAAAATAACCCCAGATTCGTGTTCAGGGGCCCAAATTACCCCTAAAAACACCAAAACCTCAAATTCGAAAATTTGACCCCCGAGGACCCCCTAGGGGGGGTACCCTAAGGGGGTCATAGGGGGGTCCAGGGGGGTCCTGGGTAAAAAATAACCCCAGATTCGTGTTCAGGGGCCCAAACTACCCCTAGAGACAAATTTTTGTCCAAATCCCTGACAAAAAATTTTTCAAGTTCACAAGGGTCCCCCCTTGTGTTCCATCATTTTCGGGGGTCACGTGACCCGGCCCCCCGTGGGGTCAGGGGGTCACCAAGGTGGGGGGCACAACTACTCGTAGGGGGGGTCCCCCCACCAAAGTTTGGGACCAATCCCCCCAGTAACTCCAGAGTAAAACGAGTAACAAACTTTTGCTAACAGGAAAAAAAAAAAAAAAAAACAACAAAAACAGGAATATGAATACAATGGGTTGCACCCCTGCTTCGCGGGGGGTCGGCAACCCAACAAGATGGACAAGTATCAATTTTCGATCAGTTCTTGCGAAGCATTGGCTAGATCGTGTTGTCTAGTTTTGTGTATACCAGTTAGATTTGCCCCACCTTTCTTCAGGTTTATTCTTAAATCTTCAGATTCACCCCAAATAAATTGATTCATTTGGCCAGTTATTTTTTTTGGAACTGTTTGACGATAAAGCCATATTATGGGCAACTAAGATAATCCAATATTTTAGTCTCCTACTTCATTTCAGGCGGCTGGAAACGTCGTTATTATTTTAGCTTGCTGTTTGGAGTGTTAGTTAACTCCTTTGATCCATCTAGTCAGTTTAATCCGCCCACTTTTTCATTTTTTAGACTCTCTGGATCAGAGTTATCACAAGCAATCCCCGGTCGTGACCGGTCGAGAAACCACCGTGGCATCGGCCCAAAGCTATGGTCATTTGGCCCCTCCGGACTCGACGGCCGTTAGGCCAAAATTTGAGTCGACCGCGTCTTTGGTGGACCCTAGCCCATTCTCGTCGGGACCGACTAATTTGCAACAGTTGCAGCGATTTCAGTCTAGGCGATCGTCGAACAGCTCCGGCCTGACGGGTGGGCTTGTAATATTGTGACTAAGTTAGACTGAATAAGTTAGACTTAGCTATTCAGGGCCACAGAAATAAATAGCTATTTATAAGGCTGCATATGCATAAGCGTGTGCAAACTATAGTCTGACCAAAAAATGCTGGAGCCTGTGTGAAAAGGAAACACGTGATTTCATTACGAAAAGAACTGATTTCAATCATCAAAAAAAAAAGTACAACAAAACTAAGAAGTTGCAAATGTCACTCAACCTGTTTCGTCTCAGGGAGTCAGGGTTCAGTAATGATTTTTGATCCGAGTCCGAGTTTAGTTCCGCACACCCGCACGAATAGGTATACTTTATACGTTATTGCAGTTTTAGTAGTTTTATGGTTTTATGGTTTGGTTAGAAGTGCTGTTTATGGGATGTCCTATGTTCATAAATTTTACTTTAGTATCTTAGTATGTAGTTTAGTATTTTAGTATTTAGTACTTTAGTACTTTTAGTATGTTCATTTTGTACTTTTTGTGTCCTCAGTTTTTTTGTGTGGAAATAATATAGTAATATGGTTTGCTTTTTTGAAAATATTACTAATAGTTACTGATTATTATCTGAATTGGATAGATACTGTGACTGCATTACGGGAATCTCAAGAAATATCTACTCTAATCCGTTTTTTTTTCACTTTTTTTTTGCTTTTTTAGCAAAAAGTATCAGCAGTTTGAGTCGAGTGCATTTGTGGCGCTGGCGAAGCAGAAAAACGATGGAGCCAAAAATAGCATCAGAGTCGGAATTTTTGGAGCGTCTGAAAATGATCATTCACTATTCGGTTGATTTGATGATTTACAATGGTAATTATGACTTTTGCTGATGTTACAGAAAGCTCGTTAAATGTTCACTTCTGAATGAACTGGTAAGCCGCACAATATAGAACGTAAAACGGTGACTCATTCGATTGAAGCAAGAGTGCATAACAGCCAGAGTACATAATTCTTAGAGGTACAAGAGTACAATCTATCATGTACTCTTAATAGTAGTGTCTCACAGGGTTGGGCACCGGAAAAAAACGGTTTTTTTCCGTTTTTTTCCGTTTTTTTCCGAGGGGTCGGAAAAAAACGGAAAAAAACTCGAAACTGGTAAGTTAGTCCAGTAATGGTCAAACTTGCAAAAAATGCTATAAAATTGTTTAGAAAAACAAATGTAAGACGTTTTTGTCACTAATGAAGGTTATTGAACTAATTGGCAATGGGTGGATGGAACGATACTGACTTCAAATTTTGATATCTGTGTAACCCCTCATGAACATGGAAACATACGGTTTATTGAGAAGCTATGAAGCTATCCGTTCCTTTTCAGGGTGTCTATAATGAACCGTGTCTATAATCCCTGCCCTACCTAGGGTTCTATATGCTATACTGTATGTACGCCGAACTACTGTAAATACCTGCTTCCTCAATCGTTAGTCGCAAGTAGTGCTAAAAAATTTCATGACAGTTAAATTTTAATATCAAATTTTCCGTGACGTCGGACCAGCTTATTTTATCGGATAACTTTAAGATTTTACCACTTTATCTTAAGTAACCTGGAGCGGCTGTTTCCGTTCAACAGGCCAACAAAAAACTATTGATTTTACGAAAAATTTAATTCAACGTTTCACGTGAATTTTTAACATTTCAATAAGAGCGGATCTCCATTCAACCAGCGAAATAGGATCAACAACGAAACATACGCCGATCTAATCCCCATAGGGCTATACACATCTATTTAAGGGATAAATTTTTGTATTGGTAGACCGTATACGTATGTATATATATACATTTCAACAACAAATCAAAATATTGAACCAGAATGCAACAGCATACAACTTTTAGGCAATTATCCAGGGCTTCAGCTGTTCTATTTCAGCCAAGAAAGCCTTTCTCTAGACGCAATTATGACATTTTTTGGCGAAAAGTATATAATATGGCGGTTTTCCCGTTTTTTGTGAAACGTTTATGGAAAAATTGTTCAAATTCAATTGAGTCCAATTTTGAACTGCGAAGTATATAAATTAATTCTTCTTCAAAAATTAAAATACCCACCCTGAATGGCAGTTTGAATACACTTTGCAGTTTGCAATGCCAGAACCATTCCCTCTTCTGTCGACTTTAGAACCCCTCCAGTAAACTGATAAACTGACAGCGAACTTACCCCACCTTAGTCCTACACTCCTTCCTACCCCACCAAAACTAATTAGACAAATTTAAAACAGAAACACTGGCTATTATGGTAGTTATTGCATCTATCTAGTCCAGAAAAAGCGTAATAACTATTGAAGAGTTACCAGTGAATAATAATGAAGTTACTAAGACGAAAAATGTAAAATTACACTTCAGAACTACTTTACTGTCATTTTTGGACATCGGAAAAAAACTCGGAAAAAACCGGAAAAAAACCTGAAAAAACCGGTTTTTTTCCGGCCATAATTTTTTTCCGGAAAAAAACCAACCCTGGTGTCTCATTCTATAGAAAGGAGCGAGATTTTCAGGCGACAAGCAAGCCAAAAAAACTTAATCAGGTAGACAGACAGGGACGGGCACATCTACTTGCGCCAGAACACAGGCAGGCTGGAGAATGTCTCACTCTTCTTCTATAATTGTAGTGAGACACTATTATGTACTCTTAATTGAGTAATTGGGGTTTTTAAGGATTGCTTGCTTGGGTACATAAAATGAATTAAAATTAAATTTTTAATACCATTCCGTTTCAGATCCCTGCGATTACGCCTCGGAAACGGAACTGTTCGATTTGCTGCTGTATTTCATGATGGGCACTGTGAAGGGAAATATTGTGGGACGAGGGGAGCGGGAGCGGGGGGAGAAAAATGGCAACTGGTCTGCCCTGCTGTGGGCGGCCAGGGACCATTTCAGAATAGCCTTTTCCAGCCTGGTCATTCACACACTGTGTTATCCGATCAGCTATGCTCGGCTCGCCATTACTGGTCAGTCTTGGCAAGAGTACATAATAGTGTCTCACTCTATATTGAAGTGTCTCTTCTATGTACATATAGTGAGATACTATAATGTACTCTTGGTCTTACTGGCAGCTGCTAGAACCATACATGGGTCGAATTTTTAAGGATAGGGTCGTCCACTGGATTTTGGAGACCTTGATCGACGAAAAATACCCAACTTTTGCTTATTTTTTGAAAAAATTTGTCACTTTTTATTTAATTTTGCTCAAATTGCGCGACCCTCCCCCCGTACTCACGTTTTTGTGCTGGTCCCCCTGTTATGGCTGGAAGTGACCACTAGCTTTGTCTGAAAATGGGATTAAACGGATTAGTTAGATTAGACATTTATCTAATCTGTTTGAACACGAACACGATTGAAAAAATACGCTGTTTTTCGGCACACTGTCGTTGATCTTGGATTATCTCGAATTGGAGTAAATTTGGTTATGCGCACCTGTCTTGATGTAATATTGTGAACTTCATTAATTATGAAAAAATGTAAATCTAATCCGTTAAATCTGAGCGTAAATAAGAATTATAAGATTTTTTGAAGCAAACTTTGTTTCAAATGGAAGTTTTTCTTGGTTCCAGAATATAAGTTTATTAAATTAGCTAAAATAGAATTTTATTTCTAAATCTGCTGATTGTAAACCAACCTGTCTTTTCTGCAACATTTTTCAGAAATTCCATTCTTGTACAATATTTTTTTTAAATTTTCATCATTTTTTGGTTTAGGCGAAATCCAGGGCAGCCAATCAGCGTCGGGCAACAGCTGTCCGAGTCACGTGATGGAGCGAGTGAGCCGTGTGACGCAGGCTTTGGCCAGTGACTCCAAGTGTGCCGAACTGGTGCAGACCATCTGCGATATGTCACACTTGATGCAGTCCTCCTTTAATTTGGGTATGGTGCAATTATCGCACGTTGTTGTTGGCTTTGCCTTAAGCCTGGTTAATACTTGTCCGTTTCTGTGTCCTAAAAAGACTGTTTTTGTAAGCGAGTTGAGGAAAACTGCTGCTAATTCGCACAATTCTTTGCGTATTGCTAGCTTCAATAGTTGTCTCCATGTCAAAAATTTGGCTTCTGGATCTAGTTGTGTTGCACAGCAGACAAACTGACACCGTTGTAGCAGGATTTTCCGACTTATACTGCTGAACACATCAAATCGACTTGAAAAGTTAGAGTATGTTGAAAAAAAGTAAACACTGGCGACAGCTTTGAGCTGATTTTTTCAGTAGGTTTAGCGAAATGGCATAGTCTTTTTTCTTTGTTTCAGCCCTGCACAACTTGCTTATCTGCCACTATGACCATTTGCCGGAGCTTCAGTCCCAAGCCACCGAAGTGCTGATCGATGCAATGCGAGCCAGCAGTCGAGTATTTGGCCTGCTCGAGCGCTGCTGGCTCGACGCTTCGAGTGCCGTGGCTGCGGAGGATGAACGAAGCTGGCATCTATTCAGACGACTGAAATTGGATGACTGGGCGTGCAAAATGAAGGCGTCGGCTGAACGGTAGTCTTTTTGGAATCTGCTGTGAAAGTTTCTAAAGTCTGATCAAAAAGTGATGGACCCTGAGACAAAAAAGAAAAGAAAATAATAAAACCGCGATTTTATTACGAAAAGAACGAATTTCAAGCATCAAGAGTACAGCGAGTAGTCACAAAAATCACGCCTTTAGTTTTTCTCAGGGTGCAGCAATTTTTGGTCAGACTTTAGACAGATATTTTGGCGTTCTTTTTAGTACTGATCAGTATTTTATGCCTAACGATTAAAAAATGTCGTAAAAAATGAGAATTAGGATAGCGGGTTAGCAAGAAAACCCTGACTATGGTGTGGATTGAGTTATGTTTGGAGTCCTAGGTGAGAATGTGCTCTCTTTCTCTGCCCTTAGCTACAGGGTTCGCCTCGTGAGCATGGGTACCGATTGAGTATCGTTGCAGGGTCGCAAAGATTATTTAAGGGAAAGATTGCTGAGGAATGAGGTTTGCGGTTACTATACTTGGGTCTGTTTGTGATGCAGTGGTTAGTATTCTCGACATCGACGCGAGCTGCCCGGGTTCGATTCCTGGCGCCTCCATTTATTTATTTATTTCGAAATAATTGGAGTTCCTCCATCTTTCAAAGTTCATTGATGGCTCTTTAAAGTTCACTGCACACCAAAGAGCGTAGGCATGTTGTTTGACGCTGTTAGCTAATGACTTTATGATTAATAACCAGTAGGCTTTGACTGAATTCAAGTTTGTGTTCCTTCCCACCCAACCCAACCTTCAGTATAAAATAACAGTCAAATAACAGTCCATTAGTCTGAAACGTTGTCTTCAATAACGTGACAGCACATCGGAGTGAATAATTAATTAATAGGATATAAACTATCCTAAGCATAATGATAAATATAATAATCCAGTTTTTAATGTACCAAACCCAGTTTCAAATATACCAAACGAAAGCTCCTAACCCGCTTATCATTTTTCGGTTAACTCCTAAGCTTAATTCTTTTTATGGAAATAAAATTAATTTTTGGACCCAGTCCATAGTGTTAAATAAAACAAACAAAATAACTTGAACTGATTTTAACTTACCAATGACGTAACCCCCGTGGTGTAGTGGTTAGCATCGTGGCGTATGACCCCTCTGGTCGCTGGTTCGATTCCAGCCGGGGGTTTCTATTTTCAAATTTTTAACTTAGCATTTTTTGAACACAACGGAAGTATTTGAATTTTATACTAACGGACTTAATGTCCAGATATTTGTTCATCAGAAACTTATTCGAACTTTTGTGTTTTTGGTGATCCGCGTATTTGCTTTCTGTTTATACCTGGACCCTGACGTACCCTGCGCACTAAACTTGTAATAATTAATAATTAAATAATTAAACTAATTAAGTAATAATTAATTAGTTTTTTTTGTATTCAGCATTCGTTGTCGCGAAACTCGGCTGTCTAAGGCAGTTAGCGATCAGGCTATGAAATTAACGTGCACCGCCGTCGAAGACCAGAATGTGCCACGGAAATTGTTCATTCAGTTTACCAAACTCCAGTCCAGTAAACAATACCAGGCGGAGGAAAATTGGCGTAATCTTCAGGTTAGGATTAGCAGTAGCTTGATAGTGAGTGAAACGGATGATTGGTAGTTCTATTTGAATCGTTCGCAGAATATCCTCAACACTGCAAGCACGTCACAACGGAATCTATTCAAATTAAGTTTAACTACTTTGCTAGCAAAACTTACTTGTTTGTATTTGCCTTCGTGTGCCCAAATGCAAGCGAACTTACCAGAAAACAAATTTAGTTGTCAGGTTATCATGTTTTTTTGGCTTTAAACTTGAGTGTAATACTGGGCATTTATAATATCGTGTCATGTTTTGCCGGAAAATCGTCGAAGGTCGAAGACAATTTTTTGGGCAGTAAGCTTTGAGAAAATTGCGCTAACATTCAAGCAGTCACCTCCGCGAATTAGAAAAATAGTATCTATTTTTTATATTTCCTCAACAAGTTTGTTTTTTACTTTTTTATTTATTATGTGTAGTGAAGTTCTTTGATTCGAAGTTATGTTTTTTGCACAAATCAGCTGAAAGGTTTTTTATTCTTATAGAAAAGCTTCTTCTGTCCTGAGGCCATTTTATACGACGCCATTTCTTACCCTAAATCTTGGGCCCTGGATCCCACTGAAAGTCCGAACCGGGAACGCCGACGCCTGAAACCGGCTCACCTGAATATTGCCGATAAATTTCTGCTGCTTCGACAAAACATCGGAAATGGTCTGAATAATGGTGCGTCGGCAAGTTACAGATAGTAATCATTACGTATACGGATTGGGGGATGTACGAACTAGACTACAAAACTAGACTAGACTATTAATATTGTAGCCCATGATTAAAGTGAAGAAGCAGACAATTTGTGGCATAAATTATGCTAATATCCTTCATACTCAGTGTCCGTGTCCGTAAGAAATTGTCCGTAAGCAACACAAAAAACAGTACAGATACAACGATAATTTTTTACACCTTATAGATATAATATTCTGCTTGCACCCCAAAAATTGGCGATTAACTGCTATTAAATGTTTTGCAACAGCTGACAAACTTACGGACAAACGGACACACTTACGGACAAGTACGAAGTAGGCTTAAACCTTATGTTTAAATGTTTACTGAACAGAACATGCATAGTATATCCCAATGCCGGGACTTAATATGCAAACGTTGCAACGCAGTACATGCAGACCGTATGAATCGCCGTGAATATCTACTAGATTTCATTTTTTTAGAAAATCCCACCGAGTCACCGCTGGACTGGATATTTCTCAATGGTCGTCAAAAAACGTCTGGCAATCTTTCGGCCGAGGCGGACAGTCAAGTTGCCGTGGATCAGTTCAGGATCAATGAAAAGATTGTCCACACCACGTCGGCGACAATTGTCACTCCGTTTCTGGAACACTACGGAGAGCTGCTGCTAGGCGTCAACTCGCTGTTTTTTGTCGGCGATGAGGCCAAGACGACACAGGTGTGGTTTTGAAAAGCAGATTAAATAGATTTACTGGATTAACTCAGTTATCGAGGGGACCCGGGGATTATCTGACATTTCTCCGTCGTCACCCTTAATTTGTCCGTAGCCTCCTCCCATGTGGTCACACCTTATTTTGAATTAATTTCAAATGAAGTGCCCCCCAATGGCACCAAAGATTCAAAACAACGTTTTAGCGGTTTTTTAGTTGCAGCGGCATATTGTCCGTGATGTGATTCCCGTATTTTCGTCAAATAATTCAGTTGCAGTGCAGTGAAGCTTTAATTACATTATAAAAGATCACTTTTGCTGTAAATTGGGTCTCTTTTTGACTTCAATGCGTCCCCCTTCCATTTTGATCGATCGCCCCCCCCCACTATTAATATAATTATAGCAGACAATCTAAATGATTTCAGAAAGAAAAAATTATTTTCAGAAGGGACTTAGCCGAAGCACCATGGCAGTCTACTCATGGCCCTACGCGGAAGTGAAGGAAGTCCACACGCGATGGTATCATCTAACGGAGACGGGCGTGGAAATTTTCATGGCCAGCGGAGAAACCTACTTGATGGCTTTTCAATCAGTCGATAAACGTGACGAATTTTTGAACCGTCTCAAATCAATGGATCTGCCGAATTTAACATTGGCACAGAATTCGTTGGGACAGCTCACTCAGCTATGGCGGGATGGAAATTTAACGAACTTTGAGTGAGTTTTCAAGAATATGGGCTCTAAATACTGGTTTAGCTTAGCCTATTAGGTTGCAGTTTTCGGTTCTATTGAATTAATTTTTTTCTGAACCGAAATTGAATTGCTGAATTTGTCTTGGGAAATTTTCGTTTCTGTTGCAAACTGTGTCTGATTATTGTCGAGTCGATAGTTTTCTTTTGTAAATAATTTGTCAGTAAGCGGATTACTGTCGAAGTTCAGACCTTCTCATTATTATTCATTATTATTATTATGCATTAGTAATGCAATTATTATTCCACAATAAAGATTTGTCTCTTCTGAGTTGTCAATTTGCTGTGGGCCATCTCACTTTTGGCTGCCCCCCGTTTTCAGTCCCCCCCCTACTTTTGTAAGCATCGTAAAACTGGTTTGACAATAATGGTGATTTGTAGTTCTTGCACACACCTGAAAAAATCTGTAGTTTAAAAGGCGACTAGGGTGGAATTGAAATTTATAAGTGCCCCCCCCCCCGCCCAAATAAATGCCCAGTGCCTTTAACACTTTGGCATGTGATTGGCTAAAACGTAACTGATTTTTTTAGATATTTAATGCACCTGAACAAACTGGGAGGTCGATCGTTCAGTGATCTGATGCAATATCCTGTTTTTCCATTCATTTTGCGAGATTACACCAGCGATGTTTTAGACTTGGCTAATCCGAACGTTTACAGGTACAGAATATTAGTCTTTTGAAAGTGATGTTTGCAAAGTAAAGAATACTTATGATGCTGCTACTTAGTATAGGCTCATACTTTTCTTTTTGTTTGTCTAAAGCCTGGTTCATACTCGTCCTTGTCCCTGTCCTATCGTTTTGTCCCCAAGCGATTTCAAGAAAATGGCCTGGATTTTTCGCATGAATAAAGTTAGGGTCACTTGCAAAAAAGTAGCCGAAACGTTTGTGTCGATTCTTCACAGCAGGTGACCAACATTTTTCATTGTCCCTGTCTCTGGTCACGGTTTTTTCCGATTCATATTTTTTACGGATATTGGACAAACGGACTGGTGTATATGGACATACGGCTCAACGGACGAAAGTATGAATTGAACAGCCGGTCTGTCATTCAGTTTGTCCGTACGTCCGTTTATCCGTTTGTCCCAATGTCCGTACAGAAGTGTGAATCGACCCTAACTGTATGTACTGCTGAAACAAGTGATTGTTTAGAAGCGTTTTATAGTGCAATTTTTTTGTCTTTTTTCAGAAATCTTAATAAGCCAATAGCCGTTCAAGACAAAACGTGCGAAAGTCATTATGTTCACATCTACAAGGTTAGTTTCAAGTATTTTAATGATTTGAATAATGGTTTAATCTTCGTGTGAGTTTTAATTAATATTTCAGTGTATGTATTTTCATCGTAGTCGAATCACAGTTATTATCTGATAATTTTAAATTTACAAATGATTGTCTTAAAAGCATACAGCGACGTATGGTATTTTTTCTGCTGAGCCACAAATAAATGAAAGGAGGGATCCGTGTGTTTAGTTTAAATCGGAAAAAATCTCAGACTGAGGGCCAATTTCTAACATGGATTAAACGGATTAGATTAAAACTTGTTTAGCCAATAACTCATGACATCGTTAATGAATTTATACGAAATTTTCTATAGCAATTATTTGTAGCATCACCCGCTTGTGCACAAAATCTTTCAAAGTCTACCTCAACGAAGCTATTAGTCTAACAAATTTTAACCTAATCCGTTTAATCCGTTTTAGAAATTGGCCCTGAGATTTCCCCACGCCTGTCTCCGCCCCTTCATAGTACTTTTTTATAGACTGCGTCAGTTTTTTAGACTCTGGAAGCAGACCAGCGTCAAGCAGAGAAATGGGGTACTGCGGCCGCTACAGTGCTTCCCTCGCTTGGCCCCTACCATTACGGCAGTCATTATTCCAACAGCGGCATTGTGCTGCACTTTATGGTTCGCGTGCCGCCCTTCACGCAAATGCTGCTGGAATACCAAGGTGACGATCAATTTAATTTGGCTGTGAATTGCTTTTTGATCAAAAGTTGCGGGACCCTGAGACAGGAAGAAACACGCGATTTCATTACGAAAAGAACTATAATTGCAAGCATCTCAAGAGTTACAGCGAGTAGTCACGAGCATCTCGCCACCTGTTTTATCGCAAGGTTCAACAATGTCTGATCGGACGTTAGCTTCTCGTGCATTTGCATCAGTGCTCTATTGAAATTGTTGAGCCCGATTCCTTTGCTGCTAAGGATGTCCGTCTATTCGTAAACAAGACATTGGAATGGCAAAATTTTGGAATATGTCACTTTAGCTACTCCAATAGAGCACTATGTTTGTCCAGAAATCACGATTATACATGCACAATATTTTTCTTTACTGAATTACGGACAAATTATGATATTTCGTACTTATGTGTTTCATGATACTTTGGCTATAACATAGAATATTGCGCTTATCGTTCTTCGTAAGAAAATATAAAACCATCTCGTTCAGCATTCCATTTTTCAAACAAATCATGATAGCAATAATAGTATGACACTCTTCCCGCTGGCCAGCGTGGGAGCGCGATAGATGCTTTGCACATTAGCTCCCTAAAAAGATCGCAAATGGGTACATTCTAAATTTTTTACGTGCCCAAACGGGACCGTTTAACGACGCTCTCAGGCAATCACATTTGGCTCCGCCCTTAAGCCGCCACCGCAATCTCACGCTGTCGGTGGAGCTTAAAGGCAGCTCCAATCTGATTCGCTGGTGGTTTGAAAAAGAATACGGGTAGCGGGTATGGGTACGGTTCCCGTTTGGGTACATGCCCGTTTAGGGACACTGCAGAGCCCAAACAGGTACGCTGTTGGGCCCATTTGGGTGATTTGCTGGGCCCGTTTGGGCACTAGTATCGATTTGGACCCTTTTTTGTCGTTAACGTGGAAGGCATTGTACCGCGCTGCCACGCTGGCGAATGGGATGTGTGTCATACACTTCCCATTATGTACTCATTATAATTGACGTTAACAAAGGTTTTACTACTTCTGTTTCAGACAATTCTTTTGATCTGCCCGACAGAACATTCCATAGTTTGGAGGCGACCTGGCGGCTGAGCAGTTCTGAGTCAACGTCTGACTTCAAAGAATTGATTCCTGAATTCTTCTTTTTCCCGGAATTTTTGACAAATTTTGCCGGTAAGTTGAACTTAGACCTTTTTTCTAGCAGCTGCTTTAGTCGTAAATTTTAAAGTGTGGCAGAAACCGAAAGTATCACGCCAATACTTTAGCGCCGTTTAGTCAGTTAATATCATTCGTAGACCCTTTGACTAAAACGGGTGGAATGCATGAAGGCCGTCGTACGATAAAACCAGTCTAAAAAGCGTATTTCAGTAATTTTAGAACACCGTAATTAAAATTCAGCACGTATAAATGTTGCATAGGTTTGAATGTTGCCCTTATACGGCGTATAGCAAGGCTGAGATAAGACTGACTTTATGCATTCCACCGATGTATACAGTCCGCTTAAAACGATAACGGCATAGGTGCCCGCTCTCTAGCCTTTGAATCGAGCCAAATGGTCATGTTTAGGTCTGAGTTTCGGCATCGAACGTACATTAGAAGAATTCGGTAGATCCTGGTTGTTAAGTAGACTAAACGGTTGAATTTGCAGCGAGTATGTTAAATCCTTGTTAGTCTGGTGAAGATCGGACTACGTTTGGGGTCACTTATCATGCCATCAGCAAAAATTTATAAGTTTTAGCCCCGACTTCATTCCAGTTCCGTAAGGCTCGCTTCATACTTACAGCCGTATGTCCGTACAGCCGGCAAAATTACTAAATAATCACGCCACTAATAATGTTTAAGATCAGATTGTGGCGTGATTTTTTGATTTTCTCGTAATTTTACCGGATGAGCGGACATGCGGCTGTAAGTATGAATAGACCCTAAATAGGTGAGGAATGGGCCCCCACTCCCCCAGCTTTTGACTCGACCCATGATCATTTATTCTAGGTCTTAATTTCGGCGTCCGTCAGAATGGTCTGGCCGTGTCGGATGTCCAGCTGCCGCCCTGGGTCCCCCGGGCCCACCCTCGTCTCTTCATTGCCATACAACGCCAGGCCCTGGAATCGGCCTATGTGACGGCCAATCTGCATCACTGGATCGATCTGGTGTTCGGCTATAAACAGACGGGTCGACACGCTGTGGAGGCCATTAACGTCTTTCATCCTTGTGTAAGGACAAGAGTTAATGTACTGGATTAAATGGATTAGGCGGATTAGATTAAAGTTTTAGTTTGCGTATTTAAAATAACACTTATCTTGCTAGAACTAGGCGCTGTCCCACCAGCGCGTTCGTGTGGGTATTCGAGAGATTAGTATTCTTCATACATGTAACCGGGCGTAGGGCGTAGGGGTCAAAATTTTGGTTACCCCTAAATCCCTAATACCCGCCTTCCCTAATTGACCATAATGACCTAAGTTTGGCAAAAATTTAGTAAAAGTGCCACTTTCACCTTCTTTTGCCCAAATTTTTGGGACCTTTCCCCCGCCCCGGACCCTCGATTTTTAAGGGGGGGTCCCTGTCCTCCCCCAATCTCCTCATACATCGTATGGTATTATTTCAGACATATTTTGGCTATGAATTGAGCCACTTGAACAGTCTTGACGAGGTCACGCGTCACGCCATGAATGCCATGGTGCGGACGTACGGACAAATGCCCAGACAACTGCTGAAAACGGCCCACCCGGCCAGCCAGATTCGATCCAACAGCTATCGCACGGCGTCTGTAAGTAGATAGTCTGGAAGTATTCTTAAAGTGGGTGACACGCCACAGGCTGGTCTTATACACTATTAATACGCAGTAGCGTGAGTTTTTTCGTAATTTTGCCAGCTGAACGGACATACGGCTGTAAGTATGAATCGATCCTAACAAGACTGTTACTTCTTTTTTTTCAGAAGCCATTTGGTACAGTGTTGAACATTCGCGGAGGTCAATTTGTGGGCGCTTTTGAGTCTCCAGAACCAACGGTTGTGCTAAAACTGCGGCCCCAGGGCCCCGTTCCCAGTCGGCCTTTTAAACTGCTCCCACTCAGGGATAACTCTGTTCTGGGAATCCCACGAAACTCGGCTGTTCTAGTGGGATATCCCAATAATAGTGGAGGAGCCATGGGATCCATTAATCAAGGTAAGTTAGATTGGCGAGGATTTATGTGTATTTTTGTCAAGCAATGATGTATTTAGTTGGTTAATAGATAATTTCATTATTTAATAGTTATAAATTAATTTACAAGAGTTACTATGATTTTCAGTCAGTGTGCTTTTTTCTCATGACTCGCCATTTGAGTTGAGGTATTTTTTTACTTGGATGTTCGCACAAAGTTCGCCCTTATTCACTGGGTTTTTTTTTAGGCCATAGCTAAGGCCATGGCCTAAATTTTTTCAGCGATTGAAGCCAGCTGGACTAAACTTTTTCAGCTGCGGAAGGAGAGAAAATTTCCAATACGTCTCCAATTGACCAAATTTGGCCTCACAATCAAGAATTTTGCCCAATTTTTTTCTGGGGGCTGCCGCCCCCAGTCCCCTGCGTTATTATTCAGTTATTCATCACTTAAATTGGTAGTAGCATTAGTAAGGATTTGTAATTTCTCTATAAAACTTGTGCCATCTTGAAGTTAAAGTAATGTCAAAAACACGTGTAAACGCTATTTACCTCTTCAAGTCAACTTCCCTCTCATGCGTAGTGTTGTAGTTAAAAAGTTTGAAAACTTTTAATTTTTTTATTATTTTTATATATTTATATAATATTTATATTTCTTTTATTTTTAAATTTTTTATTGTTTTTTTCAGGATCAGCCTCAACCCCCGTGCCTAGTTTTCAGATGATCGTCTGTTGGGGTTTTGAGGATAATGTCGTTCGTATTCGATCGCTGGGCAGCAACGCCGGCGAGTGGATTAACCTGCTGGCTTTACAGCACGTTCAGGTGACGTTTAGAATAAATTGATCTTGTCTAGTTAGACTGTGTTCTAAATGTTTTTCTTGCAACATAAATTTTAATCTAATTGCTGGAAATGAATGCTCTTACCAGATTTGAAGCAGAAGCAGCAGTGGCTGTCCTTCCCTGTTCAGCCACTAGCTATGGCTCATACCTTCAACCCCTGTCATACCTACACACGGGCTTATTCTTTCCTACTGCGTCATGAGCAATATGCCGACATTTGGCCTAAGCTCTGGCTTGGAATCAGCCGCAGCTCTTAGTATAGTATAGTATAGTATAGTATAGATTTGAAGCAATTGTGCGAGATTTATTAGCTTATGTGTAAGCATTCGACGGACCTATTGACGAATCAGTAGCAGATTTTAAAGCATTTATACGGTTTTTCGCAGTTTATGTGTGAGCTTTTTGTAGTTTTAGATATCGTGCACTTGTTTCGTGGCTGGCTGCCCATTTCTGCTTTTTGGAACCGCTTCCGGTCCGATCCTGGTTTACCGATTCAACTTGAACGCAAATGTATGTCTTTTGTGATTTGTTTACTTATTATTTTGGTCAGTGTGATTGTGTAGTGTTACTAGTGAAATTAGTAACCACTAACCAGTAGGGTTGTTTCAATTATGAAATTATTTTCAATTTCAATACCATCATCAATTTTTTACTAAATTGTTTTCAATTTTAATATCATATCAATTTTTAGCCCAATTATTTTCAATTTCAATACCATTTTAAATTTTTCCCTCAAATATTTTTAATTTCAATTTCAATGTTCTAATTATTTTCAATTTCAATTATTTTTTTATTTTTTCATGAACGTGCTTAAAAGTATATATACTTACTATGCTAATATAAACGCATTGCGTTATGAAAATGACCCCAAGTGTTCATTAAGGGCACAGATACAGCAATGTTTATGTGAATCGGGGCTATAATAGTTACTTTCAATTTCAATGCCATTATCGATTTTTGACCAAATTATTTTCAATTTCAATACCATTATCAATATTTTTAGGCTAATTATTTTAAAATTCAATCAATAATTGATATAAAAATTGGAATTGAAAGTGGGTTTCAATGATCAAATGAAATAACTGAAACAACCCTACTAACCAGTCTATTTATAGTCGAGGCACCAGAAGCTATTGTTTAAGGTAATCGCTCGATCCCTTTTCAGATCAATAGCTCAGTCATATTGTCCAAAAGGCCGAGTTTATTTTCAAGCTTTGTCTGGATTAGCTCATTTTCGAAACAGCTACTAATGCTGATTTTCAAGCTATGTTGAAGGGGGGGAGTCTGTTGCACTCTGACAAAATTTCGGGTACACTCTTAATCTGTGCTACTAAACAATTAATACGTTGGCATTGTCTGCTATTGCTTTTATATGAGTAAAAAATTCCGATCAGACTTTATAGCTGGAACCTTTATATAGATATCAGGGAGGGAGGTTTCGCCCTGATCTCCTTCGTGTCTGTGGATAAGCCCGTCACTCTTCAGCCAAGTTTTGACCCTTTCAATCGTTTTTTAATAATCTTAGCCTAACTCTTAGCCCAAGCTAGATGTCTGACCTTTCATCCTACATTCCTACGACCCCACGGATGCCCATGCCTGCCCATCTTTAGTGCATAAGATTAAATAATTGTGGCGTGATTATTTCGTAATTTTGCCGGCTGAATGGACATACAGCTGTAAGTATGAATCGAGCCTAATAATGAGGAGTGTGATTGTCAGGCTGGTTTACTCATTCTAGATTTTGACTCAAACCCGTCCGTGTAATCTGGAGCAAACCCTGTTCAGCCATCTGTCCCGGATCAGCACTTTGTCGCTTTGTCCGGAATTCAGCGTATTCGTATCCGGCGATACGGACGGTCGAGCCCAAATATGGGATCTCAATCGGTATTCGTTTTGGCTTGTTATTGGCAACAAGTTCATTTGATTAGATTAGATTAGGATAAGGATTATAAGGATTTAAATCAACGTTATGAAATAGGATTAATTTCTTAGATAGCTTGTAACTAGCTTAATAAGAATTGATTCAAACGTACAGCCGGATGCCGGCTTAGTCGTCATAATTTTGACGCTATAATGACTATAGCGGATTTGGAAACTTTAGACTATATCCTGATCTACTTCAATGCTTCAATTAAAAATACGAAGCAATTAAGTTAGGCAAATGGCTTTGCGTGGACGTATCAGCGTACATCATTGAGCTAACATCAAGTGTGTGGTGAAATTCGGACGTGCAAACACAATTTCAGACTTGTAAACCCAATTTTAGACTTGTAAGCCATTTTTATACTTTCTTAATTATTGCCAATTTTCGCCACCTTCTTTGTTTATAATAATTCTAGATTGGAATTCGTCCGCTGTCTTTCCACGGCCCACGACGGTCCCGTCAGTTTGTCTGCCATCAGTCAAATCACTGGAGACATCGTCACTGTTGATCACAAAGGTAGATTAGTTTTAGACTATTTTAATTTTTTAACAAGTGGCGGTAGTCACCGTACATGTATACAGGGTCTCTGTCTGGGGGGGATACGTGTCCCGACGTTTCTGGAACTCATAAGAAGCCAAACATTTCCAATTTTTACCTAAAAGTCGGGTTGCAATTATTTACTACTACTAGCTGTACTCTTGATGCTTGCAATTATTCGTTCTTTTCGTAATGAAATCGCGCGTTTCATTAATTTTATCTCAGGGTCCAGCATGTTTTGGGTCAGACTTTTTAGTTATTACCCTTTTCAGCTGGCGGTGGCAGTACGCTGTTGCTCCACTCAATCAACGGCCAACACATTGGTCGCATCGAAACAGTCTGTTTTGTGACCAGTGTTCTGTTTTCCCACGCCCCAGAGGGACAATCGCTTAATTTGATTCTTGGAGGCCTACAGGACGGTCGTATTTTGTGAGCACTGCCGTATTGTACTTTGAAGTTGTAGTGTCTGGTTATTCGTGGGAAAATTGGGAAAGGGTTCTGTTAGAGCCAAATTGAGAAAAGAATTTCTGGCATGCTAACTTTTTTTGAAACGCCTTTTTAGTGGGCTTTCACTGCAGATTGATTTGAGTTTTTTTTAGCATTAAAAACAGTTTCACGCTTAAAGTTCGATTCATACTTACAGCCGTTTATCCATTCAGCCGCAATTACGAAATAATCACTTACAAGCTGATCTTATACCTACGCTATTAGTAGCGTATTCATTTCCCAATTTTGCTAGCCAAACAGACATACGGTTTACGTCCCAGCCAGCAAAAGAGGCCTAGAAAGTTCTACGCTTTTTCATATGATTTGTTCTCAATCTTGTCTTTGTAGTCCATATTTTATTGCTAGTTTGGCTTAAATTGTATTCGTGTGTCAGCATTATTGGTTGAACTAGTTTGATTTTTGTGTTTTGCAGTCTTCTCAGTTAAGGTGGTAGTTGCGTTTTCGAGGTTTTTGTGATTTCTATGTAAACTTTGCGCCACCAGTACTCAAGTTATAAGTGACGCCTGAGCATGAATTTTTGGGACAGTACTGTAAAGGTCAAAATCCCCAGGCATGTCTCTCACTTTTTCGAAATTTCACCTGTGGACATTTTTAGAGGGTTTTAATTACAAGAAAATATTTTAAATTTTCGGTGCGTTTGCTTTTCTGCTATTTTCTCAGTAAATTGACTAGTTATTAAAAAAGTGGGGGACATGCCTGGGGATTTTAAACATGTCAAAAACCTTGCCAAGTGTCAGCCCCAACAGGTAATCGTATGATTCAGAGCTGTGGCGCAAACTTTTTGGAAAATATTGTAATATTTTGGAAAGGACCTTTCTTTAGTGGCTTATATTGGAAACAAAATCACAGGTTAAATTTCAATGCATGACATACATTTAGAAAAGATATTGTTCTACCTAATGCAAAAAACCGCTTGTGATTTGAATTTGTAAACGCTGAGCTATGGCTTTTCAAAAAAACACCTAAAAACGCAATTACCCCCTTAAGTGTGACTCAAAAAATAATGTGAATCAACCATTTTTACAGGTTTTGGGACACGTGGCTTTTCCATCCCATTCGCCAGTTAAACGTACCCAGCTACGCCGATCCAATCATAAGGTATGTTCATTCGTGTTTGCTTTTTTTGCGAGCGCTAAGATGTTTAATGGGGTGCTAATGCTATTTAAACTTTTCTCAGGACAAAAAGTTGTTCTGAACTTCGAAAGCAATACTATGGATTGCTGCTCTTACAGTTAAAGTTTAAAGTTTAGGTGGTTGGAAATCAGAGCCAGTCATGGTGACAGTACCTATTATAATATTGCGAACAATGTAACTTTTACTCGTTTGTACGTTAACGAGCACATGCTCATGTATGATACGACTCTAAATAAATTTATTATTATTATTATTATTACAAGTTTAGTGCGTCGGGTATCTTAGGGATGTACATGCGGCGGAGATGTGGGGAAGCCTTCTCCGAAATTGTCACAGGGGAGAAAAGGGGATCCCTTCAATTAAAGAGTTTTTCTTAAAGCTTGTGCCAAAAATTGTCGAAATTGGTACTTTTTGGGCAGACAAATGGTTAGTACGCGGTATTATAACGTAAGTATATGATTGCATCTCAATATCTACTAATGAAATGAGAACACTTTCGTAGAATCAAGAGTACATAATAGCTTCTCACTCTATATAGAAGAAGAGTGACACACTCTCCAGCCTGCCTGTGTT
Source organism: Trissonchulus sp. WLG1_4 (assembly GCA_030248245.1). NCBI lineage: Eukaryota > Metazoa > Nematoda > Enoplea > Enoplida > Ironidae > Trissonchulus > Trissonchulus sp. WLG1_4. The sequence goes on along the minus strand of JASANF010020763.1, from coordinate 41,702 downwards.
CTAGCACAGGTAGATGCGCTGATCGTTTTCAGGCTACATGTTGACATTCTATGCAACATGTGACTGGCCAATCAGCGTGTAGATTCCCTGCGTAACACACTTTAGTATATAATCGCTGATGCCTTGATAAGCATTAAGATAGGAATAAAATATTTATAACTCATTATTTGTTCATAGTCTGCTTGCAAAAACATTAAAAAAGGTTTGCAAATACCTCTAAGGATATTTTGGCAAACTTTCAGCGAAATTGATTGAGAAACTTTTGAGATATAAACTTTTCTGAATTTCTTCAAAGTTTCTCAATCAATTTCGCTGAAAGTTTGCCAAAGTATCCCCGAAGGTATTTACAAACCTTTTTTAATGTTTTTACAAGCAGACTATGATTAAATAATGAGTTATTAACCTTTATTCCTGTCCCGTTTTATGATTGGAGCACGTGCACAGGCGTCTGCCAATCAGAGAATAGAAGCTCGCTTCTGATTGGCCAGTCACATGTTGCATAGAATGTCAACATGTAGCCTGAAAACGACCAGCGCATCTGCCTGTGCTAGAACACAGGCAGGCTGGAGAGTGTCTCACTCTTCTTCTATATAGAGTGAGAAGCTATTATGTACTCTTGGTAGAATACATTTTGCTCCAAAAAATCTGAAAAAATTAGTTAAAGTTAAAAATTTGAACAAAACGACCCCCGGCTTGACTCGAACCAGCGACCAGAGGGTTGAAACGCCTCAATGCTAACCACTGCACCACGGGGGTTATGGTGATGGTAAGTTAAAATCGGTTTAAAATATTTTGTTTGTATTATTTAACACTATGGACTGACTCCAAAAAATAATTTTATTTCCATAAAAAGAGTTTAGCTTAGGTACTGTAATAATAATGATAAGGGTAATATAAGCTTTCGTTTGGTATATTCAAAAGTGGATTATTATATTTATCATTTTGCTTAGGATATCCTATTAATTATATTCTGAACGACTGCTTTTATAAAGTGGATTGCGTGTACATTGAAAATTCTACAAATTGAGGAAACATATTCAACTCTATCAAAGGAACAACAATTAATGGTGAAGGAAAAAGAGTACGATACAATGATGCTATAGACACTATTATCCTTACCGGCAATATATTATTGTCGTTGAGGGAGTGTTGTTCTGTTTACCTATGTTATTTTGCATAGATATTTAAAACTACATACGCACTCCATGAGAACAAATTAAAAAACTGTAGATGTAAAAAACACCTATGAAAAGTTTTATTATGCATAGAACATTTATTTTCGTTACAGTATTACAATGCTTAACGTTTCATACTTTTTTGTTGCTACTAATAATGAGAAGTGGCTTTTGTTTTAAACAGTCTCTTCGCATTCAAGGTATATTGCACTACAAAATATTATGGAATGGTACAAATACAGCGACATATAATTTCGTGTATTCTTCCTATGAATCATCACGTTTGGAAATTTTTTCTATGCTAATTGCTTTAGTGATAAACTAAATTTCAGTTTCATAAATAAAGTCCCTGTCAGGGATCAAGGTTGTGTCAGTAACTGAAATAAAACATGTGCTAACCATAGGCTCCCGGTGTGGTACTTTGTGGCGCAAAGCGGCGTGGTTTTTGCGAGGTTGCTCCAAAGTGTGAAAATATAGCCAAAAACACGTTAAATATAGGCTTCTGGCTCAGAAGCGGCATTTTTCCACTGCTCCTGTATTTTTTGTAGACGTTGTTTGTTGTAGAGGTATGAAGGTTGTAAAAGTATGAAATTTTAACAAATAAGATTAATTAGTTTGGAGTCGACGTTAGTTTATAAGTCTTTGACTTTTCAACTTGAAGATGAATTTAGTTCAAGCCATTCTAATTTAACGATTAAAAGATAAACAGATTAAAAAACTTTTTAATTGAACTAAAACATTGGTTCTGTTTTTTTTTGTTCAGCCTCTGCTATTCGACTTCTTGTGATAAGCTGTACGCGTGTGCGAGTAACGGTCGCATTTTATGCTGGGAAAATCCGCTCAATCCAAACAACAAGCCACCGAAATATACTTTATTGAAACAGTTTTAATGCGCCGTTTTGTATATTATTTTTGTGTGATTTTTAAGTTTTATACTTTTTTATGTCTGGTTTTTTATTTAATTTTGTACTTTTATACTGTTACAAAGTAGTTTTTTTATTTATGGAGCCTAGCTGATGTAATTACTACTATTGTATTATTTTGTAATCATACTGGAAGTATTTGCTCTCAGTTTTTATGTATATGGGACAATTGCAACAATATTTCCAACATTTCATTTACACTAGGGCAAAAAAGTCAAGCCATTTTTATTTAAGCTAAAGTCACAGTCAAAGTGTAAATTTTACACTAATCAATAATGGCGTTTTTTAAGACCAACACGTTGAGTTAAAATGAAATATGACAAGACGTCCGTGTGTCTTTGCGCTGTGCGAAGGAATTTCGTTAACATGATCGAATGTGGGCATATTAGATAATTTTCTCAAACACTGACCGTGCTATAATATGTATTTCAGCTGCATTAGCTCAAATAGCTTGTTGGCAATGACACGCTTCTCATTGGCCAGTGGCCAGCTTGGCAACGCGTTAGATGCACAATAGCGGCCAAAAAAGGTCCCAAATGGGACCGGTCTTTAAGGTGGTAGTTATGTTTTCGACGTTGCCGAGCCCCCGCGAAGCAGGGTTGCAACCCATTGTATTCATAATCCTGTTTCTGTTTATTATTTTTTTCGTTGCAAAATTTGAGACAACTTTTGCTCAGGCGTTACTGGGGGGAATGGTTCCAACTTTGGTAGGGGGATCCCCCAAGAGTACTTGCACCCCCCACCTTGGTGACCCCCTGACCCCATGGGAGGCCAGGTCACGTGACCCCGAAAATTTTGGGATTATTCCTGAAAATCTCAAACACCATCCCCCTTGTGTACTGAAAAAAAATTTTTGGTCTAGAAATTGGATACAATTTTTTTTCTAGGGGTAATTTGGGTCACTGATTCCGGATCCGGGGTCGATTGTTGGCTGTGACCCTCCTGACAGATTTCTGTAAGTTAGCTTGATGGCCAGCAAAATCTAAGAAAACTAAATTTTTGAGTTTTTAGTATAACGTAGACATATATGTGTGCTAAATTAAATCCAACTACTAGTTGTCAAGTTTTTGAGACTTGTGTTATGCGTCGTTGTTCGAAAAAGGATGTTATACGTAATCTCAAAAAGCAAGCATGAAAGAATGAGTTTTGGCGTTTAAATTGCAGGTTTTTGATATGCCCGTGTTTCAATTTTTTCTTTTTTCAATAAACGGCAGTTTTTGCTAGCTACTACTTTGGCTTAGCAAAACCTAAAATTTACGAAAAATTAATAGGTTTCCAATTAAATATGTGTAATATTAATCTCAATTTAAAATTAATCGTAAGCTAAGCTGTCAATTTTTACTCCTGTAGAATTGTCTAAAACGTTACTACTACCACCTTAAATGACTACTAGGGCCCAAGGTCCTGCAAGGTACCAAAATGGGATCTGCAAGGCACCCAAATGGGCTCATTCTAAATTTGAGCGTTCTCAAGCATTTTAACAAAGCCAGCAGCCCACAAGCAAGCTACCCTAATTTCACGTTGTGAGCGCAGCTAAAAGGCTGCTCCAATCTTTTTGCTTTGAAAAAGTAAAAAAGTATCCCATTTGGGTACGGGGTGTCAGGGTCCCATTTGGGTATGGGTTCTGTTTGGGTACACTACAGGGCCCAAATACGTACGCTGCAGGACCCATATTTTGGTACCTTGCAGGACCCGTTTGGGCCCTAGTATCCATTTGGGATCAGTTTCAGTTAGGATCTAGTCAGTTTTAGTGTCGTGAATGATCATAGATTGTCATGCGAGCTTACTCGATTTTCGAACGGAGCGGGGTGGCTCGGGTCAAAAATTGTCAGGGGGTGTCGGATTTTTGTTGTTCGGTGGGTGAACAAAAGCAAATGGCTATTGGCTTTGCTAGTGAAAAATACTATTATTATGGATTGCTTACGTATATTTTTCGTGATTGTAATAACTGTTTAGTAAATGGCTAAAGCTTTGTGTTCCTTTTTTACCTAAACCGGACGTCCTAGCCAACAAATTCCATGAAAAGCCAAGGGCAGGGCCCAGCACTTATGCCCGTGTTGAGGAGATGTAACATGCCATTTCTCTCAGACTGAGACCCTGTGCGCCTGTATGATTGCGGACTATCGTGTATACTGTGTTTTTACCGTAATGAATGATTGTGATATTCGCCAATTTTGTGTACTTTTATCTAAATAAAGAGTTTACATTTGTCTAATTAGTGACTTAAACTGTACCCAGGGACTTAAACTGAACAGGGATAAGGACAAGTATCAACCGGGCTTAAGGACTTCGTTCTCAAAATGACGGTCGATTCAGCCTCCAGATACTAAATTAAACAACAGCAGGCAAACTTGCATAGGCACCGACTAACACTGCAACAAATTGATATACATACCAACATGCGCCTTGATTTCAACGCAGGGCCAACTGAAAATCTTGGGTTTTGTTGTTCCGGATAATTTCCGTGTGAGCAATAGGGGCAACTTGTTTTACTTGTCCTTGTCCCTGTCCCTCTGTCCTTGAGGACAAGTATTAGCCGGGTCAAAAGGTTATGCTCAAGAGCAGTGATGCTGACTAATATATACGCTCAGGCGTGCTTAGAAGTAACGCCCCCGTGTGACAGTGTAAAAATAGATGATTTTGATACTGTATTTTATTACAGTCGAACCTTGTCTTACGCACAGTCATCGGTTAATTTTTGACGTACGTTGAGTAAACGCTGGCTAACTATGAATCAAGGTCAATAAAAAGCTCACCCTACGCCTTTTTAGGTCATACTTTATATCAGAAATTCTAAGCTAATTCGCCTGAAACATACGTTTATGGGTCATCAAAGTAAACTTGAATCAAGACGACTAAATAGGCTTAAAAGTTTACACAAATTTTGTAAGCTTAGTTTGAGTCAGATTGGGGCCTTTTATAGGGTTTTAAACCAATAAATAGTTTCATACAAGTTTGACTAAGCGTTCTTACGGTTTAAAATATACAAACTTTATTGTGTTAGCATTCTTGTAATTTTGGCCCGAATTGTAGAGTGTGATTTTTCTAGTCTGAGCTGTTATAGAATTTTTTTGCAAAATGTGTCTTACCTCAGTTATTGTTCTTTTGCTAGCTATAACGCTGCCCATGCCAACAAAAGGTAACGTTATTGAAATGTCACATATTTTCTCCTAAAAGTTATTTGTCTGATGAGTTCACCGGAAATTTGGTCCTTGTTTAGGTTCGGTTCAGGCTCTTCGTGGTTATCATTTATATGTATCAGTAGTTTAGAATTTTAAAAATACCTACCGTTACTGATACTTTTTGCTTCATACGCATTTGGGCTCAGACGAAAATTTGTATATTTGCGAATTTCCATTTTCAACATTGTTATTAATCAAAGAAGTAACCATTGTACACCATCCTAACTATGTATTAATATAAGTGAAAGTATTAGACTCGATTCATGCTTACAGCCGTATGTCCGTTCAGCCTACAAAATTACGAAACAATCACGCCACGTGCCGGTCTTAGAACACTATTAGCAAGAATACATAATAACGTCTCATTCTATATAGAAGAAGAGTGAGACACTTTCCAGCCTGCCTGTGTTCTAGCTAAGGCAGATGCGCTGGTCGTTTTCAGGCTACATGTTGAAAATTTGTGCAACATGTGGCTGGCCAATCAGCGCGTAGATTCTCTGCGTAACACACTATAGAATAGAATGCCAATATAGAATCGCTGATGCGTAGATAAGCATTAAGATAGGGATAAAAGACAAATAACTCATTATTTATTCATAGTCTGCTTGCAAAAACATTAAAAAAAGATTTGCAAATACCTTTAGGGATATTTTGGCAAACTTTCAGCGAAATTGATTGAGAAACTTTTGAGGTGTAAACTTTTCTGAATTTTTTAAAAGTTTCTCAATCAATTTCGCTGAAAGTTTGCCAAAATATCCCAAAAGGTATTTGCAAACCTTTGTAATGTTTTTGCAAGCAGACTATAAGCAGTTCTAGCACAGGCAGACTGGAGATTGTCTCACTCTTCTTCTATATAGAGTGAGACGCTATTATGTAACTCTTGCTATTAGGGTGGATTTTTCACAAAGGTGGTTTTACTAAACCATATTTTTACGTACGTTTTTGCATGATTTGCACATAATTTCATTACGAAATATCGCCTGATTCGTTACGAATTTCGTAAATTTCCTTAAACCATGGTTTTATCTCAGCTGAAATTTCAACAAAACAGAGACCTGCTGTGCTGCAAGTTTCAAATTTCAACTGCGGTAAAACTATGGTTTAAAAAAATTTACGAATTTCGTAACGAATCAGGCGATATTTCGTAATGAAATTATGTGCAAATCATATGAAAACGTATGTAAAACCATGGTTTAGTAAAACCACCTTTGTTAAATCCACATTAGTGACGTCATTACCTATTTCTTAGTTTTGCCGGCTGAACCTGAACGAACATACATCCGAATGTAAATATGAATCGAGATTCGAGCCCTAAGCAGTAAGTTATAGTGTCGTATGTCATCATATTTCTTCATTGTCATGTCTTGTGATTAGTTTAGGTGCTGGAGGTAAACAATGTTATGTGTGCGCGAGTCCCGCACTCAAGGGTGCCTGGCACCTCACAGGATTCCCCTTCAAAATGGCCGACAAGGATTTCCTCGCCAAATGTGCGGAGTCTTTCTCGTCATCTGACTCTCCTGTGGTGACCAAAGAAAGCTGCAGCGGCCCTTGCGTTACGCTATTGGTCAGCGTGCCAAGTATGTCAGGTCCAAAGTACGAAGTAGTGTAAATTCCGTTGTGTCATACATAGATGCACATGGGGGGGGGTAGGTAGGGCGTAGGGGGGATGTCTATCCTTCTTCTCAGACATCATGCACCCTAAACGAACTAAACGAGTTAAAATAAGTCAGCGGCTTAATTTTAGCCTAACCCCATTCCAAAACTACCTGGACTACTTAACATTAGCGTGCATAGTTAAGTCCGTTTAGTCCGACTAAAAAGCAGTGAGCTAAAAGTTAAGTCCGTTTAATCCGGAAGTTTTGGAATGGCATTTTTCAGCATAATCTATAAACCGTTTAGTCCGATTATAATTAACCCTTTAATCCGTGAAAGGAATAGGGCCTTAGTGGTTGGTTTCGATCCCTGTTTTTACCACTTACGGGGGCTACTCACTACTCAGGTCCAAAATCAAGGTTCTCCAAATTCGGTTATTTTCACATATATTATTACTCCCCCAAGGCACCTCTACCTCAGATATAATCAATTAAGCTTGAAGGTGCACTTTCGGTTTTGTCAGTTTGTCACTGTATTGTCTTAGGCAAATAATAAATCGCTCTTAGTTGGACAGGTCTAGCACAGACCGGAAACAACCACCCAGACTGATAATCGGCATAGTACTAGCCCACATGTACATATCTATATTTACGACTCCAATTAGCCAAATTTGACCTATAAATAAATAAAATTTTCAGTTTTTTCTGGGGGCTGATGCCCCCAGACCCCGCAACTGTTTTGATTAGTGCTTCTTGTTATTTATCTTTCATGAAAACGTGTGTTCATTGGTGCATTGTGCAAGATGCATTTTAATTTGTTACATTGTTACTGATCGTTGTCGTCAAATTGTACTTCGCGGTATTAAACTACCATTAAACTCCTATTAAACTACTATTAAACTACTATTAAACTACTATTAAACTACTATTAAACTACTATTAAACTACTACTACTACTATTAAACTACTACTACTATCCTACTATTAAACGAGATAGTTTAGAATCCCGAAGAATTGGATATGAAAACCTCGGTACTATGTAGTACCACTGTTTGACTGCAGTATGCTGTATGCGAGTCTACGGACCATTGACCATTTTTCCTGCCAATGGGCCGCGCCCGGCCTGAAATCGCTCCTAACGGGCAACCTAACCGACGACGGAAGCGAACGGGCCAGGCCGCGCCACGGGCCAAAAAATACGCCCGTGCAGGCCTCTAGTGTAAATCATAGGCGCAGCACATCAGTTAATTGTGTGCAAATATCGTCCCTTCACTCGTCGAAATTTTTGTTAATACCGACGAAGTTGATTTGTACCTCATTCGATACCTAGACTAATATCATATATTATATATATCTTAACCTCTATGATCCATTTTTTAATTTTTTCCCATGGCCTGAGCAGTGAGCAGTGACGCCAAATGTAAAGTCACTGAAATTTTGAGGACTTAAAAAACCACAACTTTTTCACATTTTGCATTCGCTTTAGGATAGGGAACACAGATCAAAAATCCGGATCATAAGATTTTGTGCATACATTCGGGCTAGTACTGTGCTGAGTTTTAGTTGAATCGACCATATGTAAGTGGACTGCGCTAGGTGTGTCCAAGTGAGGGCTTCTGACAACCTTTTTTGCTCGCTTTTGCCTATGTAAATACTCTAACTAACGCATTAACCAAAAGTGCACCTTCAAGCTTAAACGTTATTTATGACGAAGAGGTGCCCTACTGCCCTGTAACAAATGTATATGAAAACAAGCAAAATTGGAGAACCTTAATTTTGACCTGGATGCCGCCCCTCCCCCTGCTTCTCAGCAGTAAATCTGTGCACAAATTTGAATTTAATGATTATTTTAGTCGCATTTAGTAGTGGTCGCGTTTAATATTTTCTCTGGAATATTGACACTCAGGCCTCACAATGTATGTAATCGCACGTCACTCAGCCAGAGTTCGTTTATTTCAGACGGCCAAACAGAAGCGTCGACGGAAATCGTACGTGGCTGTCACAGTACTTTGGTCGGTTTCGACTACAACGAAGCTCAGAGTGACGAATGCTCCTACGAGGAAATTCTGAGTGATCCGCATGACCAATCTTCGAAACTAAAAAAAGGAATACAATTCTGCACTGGTGAAACGTGTAACACCAAAAAAGCGTCAGATTTCTCTAATAGCAATTGCCCCCCGTCAAAGGAAACATGTGCGTTAAGCTGTTTCGGAGTCACTTAATTCTAGAGTCAAAGTAATATTTAGCTCTGTATTTTGACTCCGCAATCAAATGGCTCTGACTCCGCTTTGACTTTGGAGTCTGTAGCTAGTAATTTTTGTCGGTACTGTAGGATGCCTCTATAGAGATGTGAACTTTCTCCTTCTAGGTAGAGTTATAATAGACAACAATATGAAACATAGGTTACCATTAAGAGTATATATATAATGACGTCTCCCTCTTTAACGGATATGAAAATGTCTGGATTCTTTCCCCACCTAAACCATATTGCTACACTGGTTATGGATCCGGTAAAAATACTATCGATTCTGTCATATTTAGTATTATGACTTCTTGATTATTGAAATGAAAAAATTATTTAATTTTTCATTTTTTATTGTTTCAGCTGTTCGATGCTATGACTGCACGGATGACGACTCTAACTGCAAAAATGATGGAAACAAGGGGACCTATGCCAGTGGACCATGGTGCTACAGAAAATATCTGGACTATGGAGGTTTGTTATCCCTGTTCCTGATAGGGTAAAAAAGTTACACTTTAACACTTTAACTAAAATTAAAAAAGTTAGGGGTCTTACTTTAACTTTAATTTTAACTACAAAACAAGTAAGGGTATTACTTTAACTTTTAAAAAAGTTAGTGGTCATACTTTAACTTTAACTTTAAAGAAAACGGATATCAAACTTTAACTTTAACTTTGAAAAAAGTTAGTGGTCTAACTTTAACTTTAACTCTAACTAAAACTAGGCCTTTTGTCTAACTTTAACTTTAACTGAAATAAAAATGGGTTGACTTTTTTACCCTAGTTCCTGACTTATTCCACTATGCATAAGCTAAGGCTGCTAAAGAAAAATGGGTCCTGTGTCTTATTTTCGACACAAAAACTTCTGCTGCTAATCCCAATTAGAAGGTTTACGACATACATAACTGGTAGTTTTCACTTCTGCAGCGAAAGCGGGAAACTTTAATGTGCAGACTCAAGCAAAGATTTCAAAATTGTCCCTAGTTTTTCATTTTCCATTTCAAAGAGTCTCTCTCTAGCACGTCTGTAAGCTGAGAAATTTAAGCTTTGAATTGTATTGTTAACAATTCTATTGTATAAATCATACAGTAAAGCACGATCCACTTTTTACGCGGCGGCCTCAGCCGCCGCGTATATACTATAGTGCAATCATCTGCTATGATTGCATGCAGTTCTATGTAAAACTGCTGGCAGGTCTCGAAAAAACATTGTTTGTGTGGGTGTGTGTATCATATTGTGTACGTAAGTATACTGCATGCATACATATCCCATGTAGCGACAAGCAACACCGTTTGTGCGAGCGTTTATCGGATCATACAGAACATGTCGGTACATAGTGCCAGTAAACCTCATTGAACAGTGTTGTGACGAAACCTGTTGCGACAATGTTTCGCAGATTGTTGATTAACGCGTTGGAACCAGCAGATTTCAGACTTAAGATGCCACTGCCAACCAACAGAAGTAGGGCAGAAGTTGATGTCACTGAATTTTAGTGACCTGCAAGTATGCATATAATGCAGCGTTAGTACTGACTAAACAAAATTTATTTCTACTGAAGTACAATGTTCCTCCTGTAAAACAAGCTTTTTCTCTTGCAGTTACAATATTTTCTAAGAGCATCTCTTTGTCACAAATGGGAGTATAAAACACAAGGCGCAAACGTAGTCCAAATCCTAAGTACATACCTATGTAACATATGTGGAATAGATGAAGTTAATAATTAATATAAGTATCATCAAACTTTATACTGCGTCAGTGGCTGACAGACACTGCCGCTGCGGTTAGCAATCAATTTTTAGCGTGCATATCTGTACATACGGAATTTTGCTAAAGTAAACAGAAAAGACCGCGATTGCGCGAGTGAAGATCACCAGCCGAAACAAATTTGCCCACATTATTTAATTGTTACATATGCAGATAAACAATATCTATCAGGTTAAACGGTGCCATATAAATTTTTCTAATATAGTAACTGTTTAAGCATAATTTCTCATATTGCTGGCTAGAAAAGGATATGATGGTGGTCATATTTAGTTATAATAATGGTGGCAATAAAAAATCTTCGTGCCGCGTATTATATTCGAAGAATATCCTCAGCACTGCAAGCATGTCGCAACGAAATCTATCCAAATTTAGTTCAACTCTACTCGCAAATCGTGCTTGTTGTGACAATGTTGCGCATGAAACTTGCTGAAGGCAACAGTAACTTTTACGTAAAACGCGTTAGCCGAAACTTTTCTATCAAATTTAGCTGACCGAAATTTGTCTTTGTTCCCGTGTCTATGTTCTCGAGGACGAGTATATATGAACCGGGCTTACAGGTAAACGAAAAGAGAAGAAGACCCCGTTTTTGTTCCTTCTAGAGAAGGAACTATTGTTTTGAAACCAACTCTGCGTAGTGTAAATATAGCAGCCACATGCTGTTATGCTGATATGATTAACACGTAAAGTCAGTATGGGAGCTGACTGCTCTTTTTTTTGATAACGGCGTTTTTCACCATTTTAAATGAAACAATTATAAACAACACTTTTTAGAGGTCTTAAATTGTAATTTTTATTGATTTCTGTTGATTAAAATTTTTGCTCATGCTAATGTTTCAGACAAAATACGTATGCAATTCACGTGACTGTCTAGATAATTGTCTGTTTTCAATTGTCTGTCAAACTTCTATTTTCATAAATAAATGTGGCAGAACCTCTAGTACTTCACTTAGCAAAAGGCAAAGTTAAGGTTTATTATTATTAAAAGATGTATACAATTATATTTTGAATATTTGAATGATTGAACTCTCATATCAGTCCTGCTTAGCAGTGACCATTAAACATCAATAGTAATTGCAGAAGCGTGGCCGAGTGGTCAAAGGCGCTACTATAGGAGGCTTGTCTAGTAATTGCATGGGTTCGACCCCCACAGTTGTGTTTTTTCAAGTTGTTAGCTACAGTTGTGTGCAAAATCTGTCTTGAACTAAAATTTTTGTCAATAAAGTACACTGAGTGCTGATTTCAAAAGTAGTTTCGGCAAATTATTACATGTTCCTGGCCAAATTTTTTACAGTAACTGAGTATATTTATGTAAGCGCTGATACTAAAGTAAGCAACTGTAGCACTACGCAAGGGCTTACCCAGGTGGGAAATTTTCGCGTTTTTGAGACAAAATATCGGGACAAGCCCCCCCTAAAATGTCGAAAATTTCGGGACAAGCCCCCCCAAACCGAGACCCCGTGTACATGTATGTGTAGCAGGTTAATACTTTCTAGAATCCCAATGCGCATTGAAGGCGAAGCTGATTTTGGCGAAATTATGGTTGAAAAATATGGATTTTTAACCCAACAAAGGAAACCTTGCCCCTTTTGGGGCCTGCTTGTTTAGTTTTACCAGTGTTTCCTGTTTTAGACGAAAGAGTTGAGAAAGGGGCCACTCAGGTGAACGTATTTGGTCGCGAACACTGCGCCAAATTTGAGGGCCAGTCCTGGTTTCCGATCAACAACTGGTTTGATATCGAAAGCCGGCAGTGCTTCTGCAAGACCAATCTCTGCAACGGAGCAATCTCACCCAGATCTCTGGGACTGGGGGCTGTCTTTATGATTATCACTTCGGCTGTTTTGCGCTTGCATTAATTAACGTTTCACTATAATATGTAAATTGATAATTATACATTTTGTTGGCTCTGATCGATTCAAACCTGCAGTCGTATGCGGGTTCACTCAATTCCATATGTGTACCGGAATCGAAATTCGAAAATCCCCAGGTCGACCAAAAATACCCGAAAATTTGAAAATTTTTTGGAAACGGTGCCTCTTTTACAGTTTTGGTTACATTTTCAAACCCTCCGCCCCGGACTCTCGTTTTTAGGGGGTCCCCCCTCTTACATGTATGTTTGTATGATCCAGTATCATAATTACTTGAAATTTACGCCTTCAGGTACACACTACCGAAAACCGGGGCCTCTTAATTTGCCTGATTTAGTGATAATTCTTCCGGTTAAACGCACATACGACTGTAACGACTGTAAATTGATCGACCGGCACAATGAGTCATACGAAATGAGGATAAATTAGGCCTTTTTTAATTGAATTTAAAATTAAATATTACTTTTTTTGGTTAATTTTTTATCACTGTGAACACCCGGGTATTGAGCACATGCCGAATCCTGATTGTAGGCTATGAATAGAATGCTACATATCAAAAATGATAACATTAATTTAATTTAGGTAGTTTTTAATCTACACTAATGTTCGACACTAAATAAGTATTTTACATACAATCGTAAACATACAACCGTGAATTTTGTATTAGATGATATGAATAATATGATCATATAATAATATGATAGATTAATAGATTTTGAAAAAACCCTAAAGTTATGTTTTTCACTAATTGTCTTTATTTTAAATTAGGCCTTCATAAAAACTGATTTAGTGACTTTAATAAATTAATCTTGTGTTGCTTTGTGACTTACTGTATATGTTTTTGTAGTTGTTCAATGTTACTGTATTTTGCGTACCAAATGTACATGCTTGCCTTATCTCTCTAATAAAACGGGCTTGAAGTTTGAAATCACAGTCGTATTTTGTGTTTGGCGTGCAGCTGACTAGATTTGAAATGATCTTCACAAAAATACGATTATGAGGCCTGTGAAAAAATTGAGATAACCTGCCTATTTACAAACTCGGTAGTTGCTACAATATACAATGGAACCATAACTTGCAAACAACCCAAGAAGATCAAAAATGTATGGATTTGGAGATGTTCGGTTCGGCCACCGTTCGTCACTTTTCGCGAAGGATGAAGCTCTTCGTACGCAGGCGAAGAGGGAACTCTTATTCCCACAGCACTGTATGTCCCCGAAGGATTCTTCCTATATGTACTGCAGGGTTCTACCACTGCTGCGGGATAGGATAGTATTTAAGATGTGACAGAGATGTGACTGGCTTTTGCCGTCACAGAGCCGTCTCTTCTGGCAGCCTTTCTATGTAAAGAAATCAAATAGCTATAAGGGTAACGACAATTGGATCAAGAAGCAATCGACCTAGCCATCTCTAGCCCTGCACACCACTACACCAGCAGTTTAAACCGTAAGCTTGGAAAAACTTAATGGAGCTTGGAGGTTTTTTCTACTTGAATTTACCTACCTATATTTAATTCTAAGAAACTAAAATAGTACTACTAAAGGTCAATTTCTTGCTCCGAACTTGCTTCAAACCGCACTTGCACCGAACATTGACGCTCAGAATTTACTCCGAACTTACTCGAACCTAGCTCAATTATAACTTAGCTAGGATATAAACAGCCAATCAGATTTCACTTTTCAAAAACGTTACCGTTCAAATTTTTGAAGTATTTTGCCGCCAAAATGACTCAAAAGCGAGCTGCGGCTGCGATTGTTGTGATTAGTCTGCTAAAGGGCGATTCGCAGCCCAAAAGGAAACGCAGACGACGCTGTTTGGGCGCAACTATGGCAACTATTACGTTGTCACGGGGTAAATCATCCCCCCTAGAAAATCATCCGGGGCGATGAAATACCCCAGGGCAAGTCATCCCCCCGGATAAAATACCGCGGGGCAAATCATCCCCCCGGATAAAATACCCCGAACACAACTTTAATTAGTGGAAACAGTCACGGGGTAAATCAACCCCCCTAACAAATCATCCCCCCCTTACAATGTGACAAAGAAATCATCCGTCTAGCCATCACAAAGTAATTTTCGTTTATTGCATGTGTTTCTGAGATGCAATAGTTGCAAGAATGTGTGATAAATCTCGAAACCGCCAATCGACAAGGAATTTAACGGTAAATAAAACGTAAATAGTCATTTAGAGTATAAAACGCACCGTTTTGTTGAGTTGAATTGAAAGTTGAAAGTTAGTATATAGTTGTTCCATCGCTCAGACATGTACCTAAACCTAACCTACCTCACTCTAGAGTATTACCCAACTCAGCAACCGTGCGCTTGCATTCTTTGAAGGCTAGTATTATTAACCCTTTCATGCCCAGAGGATCATGGGAGATACCACACGATCAACTATCATATCTGGGTACAGTTCTTCCCGGGCCTGTAGCGGGCCCGGCCGCATATTTACATTCCCTACATGAATTCGGCACTATGGCCAACCCTACTCGAGTTCAGCACTAGCTTGTGCAAAGCCTACTCGCATTTCAAACCCTCCTCGAGTTCAGCACCCGTATGTGCAAACCCTACACGAGTTCGGCACTACTGTGACTTAGCACTTCCCGCGTGCTTGCTCGCATATGTACCATATACTATGTATATTGTTGTATATTAGTGTTAAGGTGGCAAATTGCTGAGTGTGTTTTACATGTCTTCTATGTATCATATCTGGGACAGCTTAAGGTGGTAGTTACGTTTTCGCAGCATTTTTTAATGTTCTATTTTGTAGCAATTACTAAAACAATTTGCAAGCGGTCTTTTGCATATTGTTAATCAACTTATTTTTTACAAAATTAAAATTTCGAATTCATGTAGGGAATGTGAATATGCGGCCCGGCCCGGCGCCGTTTAGTCGGCCGGCGTTTAAATGAAAATGGGTTTCAATTATTAAATGAAATAATTGAAACAACCCTAGAGAGTACTCTGTACTGTGTAGCGACTGTATGACCCGGAAACACACGATCGATAGGCCAGGCTGTTGCCCGCAAGGGCCAGTTGGGTTTATGCTGTGCTTCAGGACCCGGCATACAGCAAAGCAGCACGTGACGGCCCAACGGGCCTGTCGAGGACCACGGGCCCCGGGCCGGGCCGGCGCGCCTATGACGGCCCGCAGGTCCCGGGCCCATGGGCCCGGCGGGTCTGTGCGGGCCGCGGGCCCGCCTTGGAGGCGCGCGACTCGGCCCGGCCCGGGCCCAGCCCGGAAAAGTTGCTAGTGGTAGAACTCCATATCTGAGGCTGTGCAACTTGACTATTCAATTTTAGTGACAGGATCTTTGAACTGTTTTTATGGAGAATTGCAGGTCTTCGCATTTGGCCGGCAATTTTTAGTCCTAACTGCCACACAGCAAAGTCCATGCTTAATTAAATTTGAGCGCTTATAACTCAAAAACATAAGGTCCTAGACCCTTAATCGCCTGATTAGGTTTTGTTCACCATTCGAAGTTAGATTGTGAAGTTTAGTCAAGTTTGAGCAGAATCGTAGGCGTGAAAAGAGTAGTTTCAGACCCTAATTTTGTACTGTTATAATTTAGTAATTAATAACTGTGATTCATTCTTGTTTGGTATCGTTTTGTAGCTTCTTTGATAATCTGTATGATGGACACTTTTTTGAACAATTTCGGTATTGGTAACTATGTTTTTTGGGAGCAGCAGAAAGTGTTAAGTTTTACCCTAATTTCTGAAGAGGGTTACGGTAGTTTGAGAATGTGTAATTTTGACTGGGTCCTCAGCCCAGAAGGAGGTGTAGCGCTGAAGTATAATTGCATAATTATTACACAACAAGTTTGCACATAATGTTTACTAGTTAGTTTAGTATTTTACGTAACTGGTTAAGCTCAAGTTAGTATATATTCGGTTTTTTAGTATTCCCTAATTTTCCCCTTTCCACCCTCTCCATTTTCTCCTTCTGCTTTCGTAATATTTTGGTGATATTGTTTTCCCCAATACTGTACTTGAGTTTTTCTGGCCGCCCAAGAAGAAGTGAGATAAATTACAGTTACCTGGGGCGACCAGGAATCAAGGGCTATTAGAGGGAATTAAGTTCGAGGTGTGAGGGCCAGCAGCCTTCGACCCCCCAGCCCTTAAGTGGAAATTTGCGAAAGTGTAGGTAGGCGGGCCTAAGAACGGCCGCTTCTGATTGGTTAGATTCGGGATCGGTAGATCCCGACAAAGGAACCCAAAGAAAAAGCCGCCCCCCCAAGTTGTAGCTAAGTCAGTCGGGTAGAAGTTTTCCACCGAGTACGGTTGCTCCTCTCTTTCTCCTGCTCCCCTGCTCTGTATTTGCACCATTTGCCCCCTGTCCTGTAATTTTGCCTTGGCTTCCAATAAATCATTACCCAAAATCCCGACTCCGCCTTTAGTTTCTGATCCAGTGAGCGAGCTTGCCTGTGTGGCTATTTTAACCAGTACTGTAACTTTGCCAGCGCATTAGCGCCATTCATTTCAGAGGCCTTTTGGCCAATTATTTGTGTGCTTGCCCCCATTCGGCCATCAGGCCCGTGCCCCCAGTGCTCCATTTCTGTCCGAGCGCCCGTGCGCCCGGTCCCGCGGTTCGTCCTACTGCCACCCCGCGTTCCTCCCGTCGCGTGCGCTATCCGGCGCCAGTGCCCCCTGGTTCGTGTCGCTCCCTTCCCCGCTCGTGTCCCCGCTCGTCCGGCTCAGCCCATTAAGGCTCCGGTCCCCCTCTCGCCAGTCGTGCGCCACGTCTACCCGCGTTCCCCGCCGCTCCGCTGCTGCGCCTCCGACCCTCGCGCAGTTCCTGACGCCCGCCTGTCCGCCGTGCTGATCCGGTCCGCTCCAGTCCGCCAGCCGTCCGTTCGCCCGCTCCCGCCGCCTGTCCGACCGCCCCCAGGTCTCTCCGCTGTCCTGTGCCTCCCGTTGTCCGGCCGTCTGCGCCTTCCAGTCCAGCTCCCCAGGATCCAGTCAATTGTTAGTTTTGTAGTAGCTGGTGCTAGGTAGTAAAGCCTAGGCTGACCCTTAGGTTAGAGTAGTCCAGTAGATCATTGAGTTGACCAGTAGACCAGTTGTTTCAGGTTTAGTTCTAGCCTAAAAGGGTCAGGCTAGAAGAGTGCCGATTCCAGCCTAGGGATTTTCAGGTTTATCTTGTGTTCTGTGCTGTCTGTCTGTCCTTAGCGGTTGAACCCAAATCGAAGACTATTACGCGAGTTATTTAGGTTGCAGTTCGTAGCTACGATTGATTGTTAGGATATTTGTGCTATCTCTTTCAGGTTACGTACGATTTACACCGGTCACACACAATTTCTAGTATTGAGTAGAGTTCGAGTTGTTAGTCAAAAAGTAAAGTGAAAGTTTTGTCGCTGAGATAGCGTTTGGGGAGTTGATCCGTTAGTGTCCCCCGACACCAGAAAAAGCAGGCGTCAGGGTTGAGCTAGGCCTCTGAAACAAGGTATAAGTTCCTAGTTATCCCCGGCCTTTGGTGTCCCCCCCGAATCACGACGGGCAGAGCAGAAAAGCTTGTCCGAGCAGTTTAAATCCCCTGAAACCAGTTGCTCAAGTGAAGGTTTAAGTAGAAGCTATAGGAGAGGCAAACTTTGAGTAATTACACGTTGATAGAGAGTTAGCGAGAACTTAGTCAAAATTAAAGGGTGTGTTTTCATTAGTGAGAGATCAATTGAATTGTAGGTAAACACGATCGCCGTGGAGGTAGTACTGTTAGTGTTTTCATATATTGTTTGTGTTTACGTACGTTTCGGCGATCGTAAGCATTTTGACTGAGTTAGCCAACAGAGGTACTGAGCTTAACTACGAGGTTGGACTAGGATCCTTAAGGTGGCGCTCTGAATAACCGACTTTGGGCGATAAAATTTTTCACGTAAGTTTTCGTTAATTAACTCAAGAAGAAAAGTTGTTGCAAATTAAATTAGCTTTCATTTGATGTATATAACGTCAAGTTTTGTTCAACTTAAAATTTTAACCTATTTTTCAATGGGAAAAAATCTTTAAATCGATATACCAAAAAATTCTATATGGCTTTTGATGCTTTTTGAAACAGTTCTTTGTAGCAAATTGCTAGTTGTAACTTTTCAAAAAGTCGTTTGTGTAGGCAAACCTTTCTAAAAAAATTTCCAAAATACGTTGACCAACATTGACAAAAATACACTATTTTTCAAACTAATTTTTCGTTAGCTACTTTTTGGCTTCTGAAACTTTTCTAAACGGATTTTAGTACAGAAAAATTAGCTCTATTTTTTGGAAAATACGTATGTGTAGGCAAACTTCAGGTTTCTGAAAATGGGCTATAGCGTACATTTTTTTAAGATTACTGTCAGCTGCGAAAACCGATTCGCTTGAAACTTTGCAGACTGTTAGTGCAGATGTATATCGAAGCGCCTAACTTCTTGAATTGTAATTATTAGGATTTGGCTCAATATGATAGGCTTTTTAAAACGTCACTTTAGATAGAAATTAAGATAACTAAAAATTAGTCGCAAATAACAAAAATTCAACAAAAATGGCACCTCGGCAAGATAATTGTCTTTAATTTAAGCTATAGATTATTAAATTTGGTTGAGGCACCATTGAGCCACGTCATTTCAAAAATTAGTCAAGTTTTTCAAAATTTCGATTTTGATGCAGTCATAAAATATGTTAAAATGTTCTGAGACTCATCAAACTTTGCAAAAATGCATGCCTGGTGTTCATCTTGATTGCACTTAAACAAAAAAGTTTGTATCAGCAAGAAACAAAAAATTATAGCAATTTGATTTATTGGAAGTTACTCAGAGCGCCCCCTTAAGTGACCTAAACGGATCTCTGTAGTTTAGTCTTCTGTAGCTACTCGGTTCCCTTTTCGAAGGGTGGAGCCCCCGCAAAAACATTTCTAACCTCTGCTACCCCACTTAGCTGAGTTTGAGTTGAGAGATCCGATATAGTCAGGAAAGTCAGTGATCTGTTCTATTGTCGCAGTATAAAGCATTCAGTACCTAAAACGTCACACCCTATTCGCAACGTATGTCTTGTATTCACCGTATTGTGTGGAAAGTGAACCTAAGGAAGTGATCGTATATTTTAGTCCGAGTCGAAAGCAGTAGTTCTCACATAACACAGAGCACAAAGTTTATTAACCCAGTAATTAACCTAACCCGTCACGAAGTCTTTTTCATCACACATATGTAAAGATTTGAATCTACTTTTTAATAAGTTTCGGATCACAACGAAAGACATCACGAATTGCGAAAACAAAAAAGGACGAAGGAGTAAGGACTACCTATGCACTCAGTAAAAGTGTATATAAGTTAAAATATGTAAATTTTTTTCAATAGCCGTTCAACCATGTGACGCCACTCAACCTAACTTACTGCAAACATGCCAGAACTTCTAATCTCGGTGAATAGCGTAATTTTTGGCAATCTGGTGCCAATACTTTTTGTAAAAGTTGTGTTGGAACGTTTAAGCTATTAAGCCATTGTACTGTTATAATTTGCTATGCACTATGCAGTCCCTCTGTTATCTGTTATGCACTATGTAGTCACAGAAATACAGATCAGCGTAATTGCTATATTTTACTAAGGGTCTATTCCTTTACCGGATCAAAAGTTTAATTTTAATCGGACTAAACGGTTTAAAAATTCAGCTTAAAAATGCCATTCAAAACGTCCGGATTAAACGGACTTAACTTTTAGCGCACTGCTTTTTAATCGGACTAAACGGACTTAACTATACACCACACGCTAAGGTAAAGCATGCGTGTTAAATTCGTATAGTCCAGTGGTAGTTTTGGAAAGGGGTCAGACTGAAATTAAGCCGCTGACTTATTTTAACTTGTTTCGTCCGTTTAACCCGATTTGCAATTCCTAAATCTCGGACTAAAACAAGTCCAGTCCGTTTAATCCGGTAAAGGAATAGGCCCTAAGTGTTTACAATAACAAAGGTTCAAGCTGATAATAAAGAGACGTACGCTCAATTGAAAATAATAATTGAAATTAGACAATTTCAATATCAATTTTGTCCAGTCCGTTTAATCCGGTAAACGAACCGGCCTTCAAATCAACAACTTTATAACATAGTATGCATTTGTTATTACTATATTATATGTCATAACCTTACAGTACAAATCAGAAATAGATAAGTATGCTCGAAGTGCACGAGAATACCCGCGTGCAATACCCGCGTGCATTTCGAACAGGGACTTTTTAATTGGACTGCTCGAAGTTCGAGCAGCACTTATCATATTTCAAGCAGATATCGAGCACCTCAGTTTTGTGTAACATACGTATGCTTTTTGGTGGGCGTATGTTTAAAAATTTTCCACTTGAATATGTTTTTTGCAAGAAAAATTGATACGCCAGACGGAATAGCATACGTTATTTCACACAAAACTGAGGTGATCGATATCTGCTCGAAATATGATAAGTGCTGCTCGAACTTAGCGCGGTCCAATTAAAAAGTCCCTGCTCGAAATGCACGCGAGCATTGTGATCGAAACAGCAAAAGTTGACGTCAGAAGGTGCTCACATGCACTTCGACCATACTTATCTATTTCTGATTTTGTCCACAATAATCATCTACGGGTGGATTTCACCACGGTGGTTTTTAAAAACCATGGTTTTACGTACGTGTGCATATGATTTGCACATAATTTCATTACGAAATATCGCATGATTCGTTACGAATTTCGTAGATTTTCTAAAACCATGGTTTTTGCTCAGTTGAAATTTCAAACCTGCAGCATAGCAGGTTTTTATGTTTATGACTTTGTTTGACGTAAAGACTGGTTCTTTAGTTCTTCCAATTTTAATTAGTCATATACATATATGCTAAACTTGCATCAATTGCAACTTTCAGACGAAACATTACCATTTCACATGAAACATTACATTTACATTGTGCTTTTACAAGTTTAAAATTTTCATTCAGATATTGAATTGACTTCATGTTACAAAGTTGCACCTAAATTAGAATTGGTCAATTAAGCAATTTCCAATAGTAGTTAGCTTTTAGTAGATAAAGTGTTTAAGGCCACTCTTCAGCCCAGTAATAAACCAAGCAGTTGCATTGCCCAACACATTAGTGATAGCACGCTTACATTTGACAATCGCGTGGTTTTAAAAGCTGATGCTACACACTGGTAGGGTGGTTGTAGCTTAGCTACGTCGAATGATTTATTAAAGATGTTTCAGTACACTGTCTGTTTTGGCTCTGCTTTGAATCACATATTTCTATGGCATTTATATCATTGGCATATTATGACTATTTTGAAATTATTTTACAAAATAATATCGGAAATATTTCATCAGGAATTTTAGGATACTATTTTGAGAAATAAGCATTATATGGGTGTAAATTTGGGACTGGTAGTTACGCCCAATTTATACCAAATATATACGTGCTAACTATATATGCATGTTTATGCAATAGTTGTAATATTAGCCCGGAATTTATATATATTTGCATTGTGTATATATATTGATTCATTTTTTTGCTCCTTTGTTCAAACAAGTAGGTAACTTTAGTCATAGTGAATCTATACGGAGTTTGAAAAAACACTAAAACTTTGGGCATTCGTTTCTGCGTTGGTATTTGTAAACACTGCTTCAACTTTAACATTGTTGCTTTCACTACAGCCTACATATAATATATACAATCTTAGAGCTTATCTGTCAAAACACACAGTCATTTTACAGTATCATACAATGTACTGTAGCGTTGGTTTAGTCTGATGTAGCTTACTTTACTTGTTGATATTTCATATTAAACATTCCGGAATGGTTAAGTTGTTTTTGGTAACGTAGTTTTTTTACTTCATAATTATATATTTTTTGTTACTTTTCTATTTGTTTATAGACTGATCATTTAACAGTTCAAGTTGACAAGTAGCCCCCAAAAGTTACCGTACCCACGTGCAAAAAAGTTCCCTGTTCGTCAGCAATCGTCGGCATGCGACAAGCTTCATCCGTCGCGAAAAGTGACCAAGGTTGGTCGGAAAATGACGAACAAAAATTTTTTGAAAAAGTGCTCCAAAACACATTTTCAATGAGAAAAAGTGAAAAATTGAAAATTTTTTGTTCGTCGCTTTCCGGCCACCGTTCGTCACTTTTCGCGAAGGATGAAGCTCGTCGTACGCCGACGAACAGGGAACTTTTTTACGCGCAGTACTGTATCCCTCCCCAGTGTAAGCCTTAAATGAATTGGGTCTATTCCCATACTTACTGTAAACTGCACTACATATCCTATTCTACTTCATACCTAGCTTATTTTTATCTAATCTAACTACATAGGTACAAAAACTCAGTGCTGCAGGATGTTAAGCATCCGGCTGCATCTAGCCATTTGGCCCAAAAGTTATGCTTTGATCTGAGCTGAGCAAATTAGCTCTGAGAAGACAGTGCGTTCCACGGGCTCGTGTTTACTGCTCGTGAAACATTACGGTACCGATTCTAAAAAACTACTTTACGTACATCGATTATTGATTTTTATGCATATACGCAGATACAAATCAGCAGGCAGCTCCCAAGCTGAAGATACGCACAAATTATACGGGCTATTCAGCGTGCTCACTGCTCACAGCGTTCAACGCTGAAAGCAGTTAGCCTAGTTTTGTGTTGGGTTTTTGTTTTTTGTGTTGGGGGGTGTTGTGTTTTTTGTTTTTTTGTTTTTTTGTTTTTTTTTTTTTTTTTCTTTTCAAAACAATAGTTACTTCTCTGAAAGGATCAAAAATTACCTACACGTACGTACATTTGGTTGGACCCAAAATTTTTACATTTGCTGTTGTGCGTGTTGCTCATGTATTGAGTATATTATTCACTCACTTTTGTTTCAGACTTTATATTATAATAAATTGCCGTACCCATCACCGTCCCACAATTTTTTGACCACATGGGAGGCGGCACAGCCATGGAGCAAATAATGGGAGCGAACAACCATCGGCGCGCCATGGGGGCTTTGGACGACCTCCACACCATGGCCACCTGCATCGCAGATTTGCGGATATTGCTTATTGTGGTCACGGTCACTTGCTACGTGGGCGGGATATTGTTCTTGGTCTATAAATATCTGCAGGTAATTGTTGTGGAACCGAAAGATCAATTCATACTTTGTGCGGACATTAAGACACGAATCCAGACTGAACGACAGAACGGCTGTTCAATTCATACTTTCGTCCGTTCATGAATGAAAAAAACCGATGAAACGGGCTTTGCCCGTGAGCCCTATGTCCGTTTGTCCGTCCGTATAGCGTACGACCTATTGAAGTAGGTATGAATCGACCGTAACCTCGAACAAAAATTCAAATATTATGCTGTGTGTAGTGCAGGTGCTGAAATGACTCGCCGATATAGCTCATTTTAGTTTCCTAAAGGCCTGAGAGGCCAATCAAACGAGGGCGCATGAGCCATGGAGTAAAATGCGCCCTCGTGTGAATAGGCCTTTGCACTAAGTGCAAAAATTTAAAAAAATAGGCTTTCCTCAAAATTCTACACTATTCTTCAACAATTAATTTTAGAATAAATGTGTTTAATTTTAGAGTAAAAACAAGAAAGAAAAGAAAAAGTACAAACAAGCGGCGGTTGACGACGACAGAGAGTTTGTGCTAAGAAAACCCGTTCCGCCTCGATCCGTGAACGATGTCTGACATTAGCCAAGTCACAGCTGCCTTTCCAATTGCTCAAATCACTTTTGTGACATATATACTTTCCAGGAAATAATTGTACCAAATTACAAGTCTTGTAGTTTTAACAACCTTACAATCTGGGCCCGATTGCACAAACCTACAATTGTTACAATTGTAAGTCTTTGCGCAACCGAATACCACTGTATGTGGTATTCGGTTGCGCAAAGACTTACAATTGTAACAATTGTGAAATTTCACAATTGTTACAATTGTAACAATCGTAATCATTTTCAAGCATATTTCATATGCCAAATTGCCAAGCTGTTCACAATTGTGAAATTTCACAATGGTTACAATTGTAACAATTGTGAAAATTTTTGAAATTTCGTTCTATTTCCAACAAATGTTCTAAATCGGGTTGCGCAGTCACATTTGTAAATCCAGATTTGTAACAATTGTGAAGGATTTTTTACAAGTGTTTTTTCTTCCGTCAGTCTTTTTTACGCGGCCCCCTTAGGGGCCGCGTATATACTATATTCAGAATTTCAAAGTCCTACGTTAATGCTGACATTCAAACATTTGCCATCCAAGGTAGCGTAGCCGAGTGGTTTACGGCCCTGACTCCGGATCTGGCAGTCAGATGTGCGTGGGTTCGAATCCTACCGCTACCGCTGCGCGCACTCGTGCTTTCCACTCGGAGCTTTCCAGCGCATCGTGCATACAAATATCTGAGTGCACTCGCAGCCATGCTACAACCCTTACTTGTCGACGTCAACACTATCATATCACTATCATGCTACTAACACTATCGACAATGTTTTTGTTTTAGATTGCATGCACGCAACGGTAATTCCATGCTTGGACCTCCAAGAGCTTTACATTAGTTGAATTTGACGTTTTTGTTTCAGTGGTCTCTTAGTGTAATGGTTAACATTCTGGATTCGGAATCTAGCGGTCCGAGGCAAATCTCGGTGAGACCTAACATTTTGAAAAATAAATTTAAAACAATTTTGCTCATTTTAAAAATAAATGTAAAACAATTTTGTTTCAATAATTTTTTTACTTCAAAGCGTGTTTACACACAAATTTTGAGGAGAGGCTTTGGAGCTATGTAATCAGCAGTAAATGTGTACAGAATTCGGAAATTGAGCATTGTTTCGTCCACAATTAATGGCCGCGTTTAATATTTCCTTTTGGAATATTGACACTCAGACCTCATAATGTAACCGCTGCTCACTCAGCAGAAGAACTTGTTAATGACAATATTTTCAAGTATTACTTTATTCTTGTAACTTTTTATTCATATAAAAAGATTTGTCAGTTTATTGTTAACAATTTGAACTAATTTTTGTGTTTTTTAGCAAGCTATATCATGAGTAATTCAACTTTAACTTCGGCCCCTCAGTATTCACAAACGGTTGTAAATTTTCACAAACGTTTGCGAAATTTCACAATTCTAACAATTGTAGCTCCGATCATGTACATTTTATACACCAAGACACTTACAATTGTTACAATTGTAACAATTGTAGCTGCGCAACCCAAAATTTTCACAATTGTTACAATTGTAACAATTGTAAGCATAAATTAAATTAAATTTGAGACTTTTCACTTACAATTGTAACAATTGTACCCAAATTATTTCACAATTGGATTTATATATGCACATTTTATAGGCCAATCTTACAATTGTAACAATTGTAACGCTTGTGAAATCTTACAATTGTAACAATTGTGAAGCTTGTGAAATTTCACAATTGTAAGACTTGTAATGTTGAGCAACAGGGCCCAGGTGGACCATAATGAATTTATAGATTATCGGGCCTACTCCTTTATCGAATTAAACGGACTGGACCTATTTGAGTGCATAAGTTAAAACCTAAGAACTTGCAGACTAATTGTGACTTGGTACGGTTAGTCCATTTTCTATTGAGCTTGGGTTTCAGTTACTGAGATAACAAGACACTAACCAATCAAAATTTACTCTTTCTGGGAATGGACCAAACAAATTATGGAGTCAACACTCTACAGAAGTATGCAGTTAACCACACGACTTATCACTTGCATTGAGCAAATTTCAAGTCAGAAAGTAGCATAACCATAAGTTCTTAGTCACAAAATTCGGCTCTCATTTAAATGCAGTCATGTTTTAAATCGTGAGTTTCTACTATAAAGAATAATATACAAAACAGTCTTCAAAATGAGTGAGATACTATTACGTACGCTATTCTACGAATAAGAAACTATAAAGTTTTTACGTTATCTACCTTGGAAAAGTTTTAGAAACTTTATGCAACATATTTTTGTGCCATTTAATGCATGTATGTGACTGCCTATGTAACTTTCATATAACCACTGCAACAGAATTTAAACAGTTTAATGAGTAGCAGATTATGGAACATTTATGTACAAATAAAAACCAGTATTATGAACAGTTAACTGTCCCAATAATATATAGCTGACTTCCAAGAGATTTCATCATTAAAATTGAGCTGATTTCCTCTCGATAATAAATGGATTTTAAACACAGTTTCGATAACAAAAGTGTAGCCATACACATTTTCTGCCAAGCATTGTGTAGCCATACACAATGCAGAGGAGTAGGAACCAAACTCGCTTGTTGGTCTTTTCTAGCATGGCACATCTGCTGAAAAATATGGCCGAAAATGCTAGTCTAAGCCTACTTTCGACTAACTTTAGGCGCAGGGTTACGTTTAGTTTTGGGCTGAGGCTTAGTTGGCTTTTGTATGTTTATGTGATGTGCCAAGCAGGAAGAAAAGCTACGTCAAACTCACAATCAGGCTAAATTTCGTGTGAGAAATTTGATCTTTTGATATATTACAATTTATTACTTCGTATTTTCAACAAAAAACAAAAATAGCATAATTTGAAAGCACCCTGAGCGATCCGAACCAAATATATACACTAAGTAGTTATTGCTGAGCTGTGGGAAATTTTGAAAAGCACTGGAAAAATACAAACGAAAAAATAAGGGAGAAACCAATAATGTCAGCAGCTGAAGAACGGTGGGACAAAAAAGTACGCCATACTGAACAAAATGTTGCCATTTTGCCAAAAAAAAATAAAAAAATCATTTCAGCTTGCGTCGTTTCTTTTCTAGTTCAGTTGACGACCGGCTTGCGTCAGAGTCATTGTCAGAATCCGAATCATCGGAACTTCCACTGGAACTGTCTTCAATATCCGTATCTGAGTCTCCTTCGCGGGTTTTTTCTTCTCTTTCCTTCGGCGTGTCTGGCTTTTCGTCAGACTTATTTTCGTCAGTTTTTTCATCCGTTCTCTCATGTGTGGCATGCTTTGGATTGTCATCCGAATTTTCTGAATTATTTTCTTCTCGCGAACTATCCGAATTCCCCAAGGAAGTGCCTGGACCGGAACTCTCGGTCAAGTCAATTTTTTTCGATTTCCATTTTTTCGCCATTTCAAGCAACTTCAGATTAGCTTGACTGGCTTCGTCTTCAGGGAAAATGTAGTCGAAATATTCCTCCCAACCAGCACTCGTCTAAAAACACAAATTTTGAAATTTATTGGAATTTTGATAAACTATTAGTTTATTCATAACAGCTGAATGATTTGAATAGACTGATTCCCTGAAGGACTAAACAGCCTCTGTGTTACTGATAAGACTCTCTTAATAAAACTTTTAGCCGGACTTGATGAAACTTTAAGTAGCTCGAAATATTTAGTGAAATATTCTTTTTCCAAATTTTGAAGAGAAAGTACAACACTGTCTATTAATATACTACTAATCCTAGATTTTATTCCTTATTACGCATGTTAATATTAAAAAAAAATTAAATTCACCACAGAACAAGGAAAACATTAAAACACAGAAGACAGTGTCCAAAAATACTTACAAAATTCATACTATAAAAGGGAAACAAGTTTATTCTAAAAATATGCTAGTTACTGCTGCTCATATTCAGGCGCAAAACCAGATTTTTTGATTAATAATAATAAACAAAAATCACTTAATTAAAGTTCTTTTTTGACCTACTCAAATTTATTGAATTATAAAAAACAATTACCCCATCTTCAGCCTGTATCGGTCGTCTTCGTTTAACTCGTTTCGGCATTTTTTCTTCCACTGATTTTTTATTTTCATCCGTCCCGTGCTCAGCCTGAAAAATAAAAACCTTTAATTCAATGAAGATAATTAATACTATACACATTCGTTTATACATTATTATTCATACAAATTTTATTTTTAACATCTTACGTTTTTAAAAACACATTCATATTAGAAATCATATTAGCTACTATGCGTTCCCACCGAAGCTGAATTCTGATTGCTAATTATTGTATAATATTTTCTCATTACTCAAATGGACACCAAACCGAATCAGTCTAGTACATTATCCACAAAAAAATCGAACCTCAAATTCCTTCCAGCAGTTCAGCAACATGATTCGTTCCTCTGAGTCTTGGCAGTGTTTAGCCAGTGACTCGTGCGCCCGCTTGTACACTGAGCGGGCCGTTTGCACACAGGCGGGTTTTTCTCCATTTTCCAGCTCAAAACGCGCGTATGCCAGCCAAACCTGAAAAAAGAATGTCACAAGTCTCGGGTCTTAACTAATTTTAACACAATTATTAATTAATTAAATGCATAAGTAGATTAAACGTATCCTTATGCTCGGTCAGTCCGCGACAGTATGTAAACTAACAATGCTATACATAGCTCTCGTGTTGTTTCCTATAACTGTTGGTCAATCGACACGCTTTTACGCCTTACGCGAACCCAAATACTAAAGGAAAGACGCTTATAAAAATCACAAGGGTAAACAGCATTACTGGTTCAGAACCGAACACAATTGACTGCATAGTTCAGTACGCAGTTCAAGTCTTGGCGTGAAAAAGTAAACAATTTACTTCACAATAGACTGACAATAATTAATCAAAAGGCCTCCAAAATTTTGAAATCACATCCGTTTTGTATAAACTCAGTGAAATCGATCAAATCAAGTAAGACCATCCCCCACTGACTTATTTTACCATCCTTCCAGCAAGGTTCAACACGTGTGAGTGTGAGTCTCCGAAAACACTCGAATAAGCATTGGATTAGACTTAGACTGAGAGTTGTATCTAGTTGAGGATTAGACTTAGTTTTATCATTTTGAAATTACTACAATATTATTTATGTGATAATCCTTGCTGTAACTAAAGCTACGTCACTGACCTTCACATGCTGAGTTTTATGCAACAGTTGCTCGAAGAGCCGTCGAGCATTGTCAAACTCAGAATCCTTGATCTCGAAATCAATGTAGGCTTTCCACAGCAACTCGGGCATATCTAGTCTTGAACGGGCGACGGCCAGTTGGAAAATATGCCGGGCCCGATCCACCTCCCCTAGCAAATCCTCCATTTCCGCAAACTTGATCCAGGTCGCACAATTTTCGGGGTTGAATACCAGCCATTTTTCGTAGAGTATGCGACAGCGATCGAATTCGCGCAGACACAGCTCTAGATTGATGTATTCCCGAAAGGTTTTGTCCTTGGGACATTTTCCCAAAGCCGTGCCCTGAAGTACAGAATCAAGCCTGGAATGGGATAGAACGGAATTGAAATATTGATTAAACAATATTTTGTCATTATGATCTATTACGATTAATGATTTTATTTTGAAGCAAACAAAATTTAAAAAACAATAAATAAAGATTTCGTTAAACGGGAAACACGAAAATAGACAAAATCAGACAGTGACACGGTGTTCAATTAAGGTGGTAGTAACGTTTTCGACAGTTCTCCAAGAGTAAATTACTATTAATTTGTAATTAACAATAATAGTACACGTATTAATTAGGAAACCTAAAAACTATAAAGGGATGAACGCTAGCCAAAATAGCTTGAAAGTCATTTTTAATCTTCGGAAAAAAATATTTTTCAGCCACTTACGGCAGTATTTTGAAAATTTTAGGTTTCGCTAAGCCAACGTAGTAGCTAGTCAAAACGGCCGTTTATTAAAAAAACAAAAAATTTACACATGGGCATGTCCAAAACCTTCAAATTAGATACCAAAACTTATCCTTCTGCGTTTCGCTTTTAGAAATTACGTCACATTTATGTAACTTTGCTTTTTGAACTATAGCACATTATACAAAAGTCCGCAACACTTGACAGCTACTAGTAGGATTTTGTTGAATATTTGGGACAAAGTGGCACACATAGGTGTCTACTTTATGCTAAAATTTTAAAAATTACGTGTACTTCTATTTTGTTTTACATCAAATTCACTCGCAGAATTCTGTAAGAAAGTACTTCCGTGGACTAAATCTCAAGTCTCGCTGTTACAATCTTTTTATGCGTTATTTTACATGTTTTCTAGACAATTTCTAATGGGTCATTTTTATCACTTGTTTTCATTTAACCTATTGCGTGAAATAATTAAATTAAAAAAATTGTATATTTCCCAAAATTCGAAAAAATTTGAATTTCAGGGCCGTAACTTCTTTCCTGCGTCATATAAATACATCAAACTTAGCGTTAGGATTCACATTAATATTGGCTATATTAGTGTAAAGAATAAAAGTAGTTGGTAATCAACTGTCCATTTTACAACCAAAACATGGAAATGCAAAAAATCACGAAATTTACCTACTTTGACAGTGTCTCCTGGCAAGGTTGCTACAGATATTTAATGTGCGTATGGGTAGCATTAGTCAAGTTCTATAACGTGCAAAAGACAGCTACTTAAATCATTGGGTCAATCAAAAGTTATAGCAAGTTATAAAAACTGTCGAAAACGTAACTACCGCCTTAATCAGTTATTACTTCAGAAAAAAACAGTGATCCTATTTTTGAAGAAACATTCGAACATTATGTGAAACATTCGAAAAGTCACAACAAGCTTCATATAAATCACGATAATATACACAAAAAACAACCGACTCACCAAAACTTTACGAGCTCGTGTTAGCTGCTTTTGTCGGATCAGAAACTTAGCAAACAGAAGCCAAAGTTTGGAAAACGTGAACACTTTATGAGGAATAACTTCCAAGCAAGCTTTGTAAACTTCTTCCGTACGCTCAAAATCTCTGACATTCAGTTCTTCGTAAAGGGCATAATTTATCCACAAATAAATATAACGCCGCCAAAAACGCTTTTCCTAAAAAAATATAAAAACTAAAAATCAAGAACAA
Source organism: Trissonchulus sp. WLG1_4 (assembly GCA_030248245.1). NCBI lineage: Eukaryota > Metazoa > Nematoda > Enoplea > Enoplida > Ironidae > Trissonchulus > Trissonchulus sp. WLG1_4. Next base: position 10,198 of record JASANF010020763.1, on the reverse strand, counting down.
GGATAAAAAATCATGACCAATAAATAATAATAATGTTGCCCAAGAGCTTATAAGCGAACACGAACAAGAAAGTATACTTTTCAAATCAATAGTATTTCACTGTTTAAACAAACACTGACAAAACCAGTAAGGCTCGATTCAGTACTTAATACAGCAGTATGTCCAGTCAGCCGGAAAAATTACAAAATAATCACACCACTAATGCGTATCTAATGGCATAATATTTTGGTTAATTTTGCCGGCTGAACGTACATACGACTGTATAGTATGAGTCGGCCCTAAAGAGCCAAAGGGGAAGAGAAGCTGCAAGGTCACCTGTTGCAAAGGCACATTGGCAATGGCCCGTTCGTAAGTTTCCCGAACCGTCTCCACTTCTGCTTCGGCTTCCATCAGTCGCAGCAGATCAAACCAGGCGTCGTAGTCGTAGGAATTCAGCTTGATGCGCTGAAAAAAAGTTAATTAATTAACTAATTAGTATTAATGATTAATTAATTAATTATAACTACTAGAACCCGAGGTTAATTTAAAAATGCGGTGAGATCCTCCCCTTTCATCGACCAAAAACGCCTTACATAGTGCAAGTTAGTTTCGAGAAAAGCAAGCAAAACAATTTTAAAAACTTTTGCGCATATTATTTTCGTGACCCTCATACCGGGTCCTCGATTTTTAAGAGGGGTGTTCCCACTATTCTCCCACTCAACATGTAGAGGTGAACTGTATAAAGGCAGTCTTATACAAATCTGGGCGTATTTAAAAAAAAGAGTAATATTTAAACAAACTTTTCATAAAATTTTAAATGTACTATAATAGTCTATAATATACAATGTTTCTTTCACAAATTGATCACAGATCAAAGATGAACAATATCGAAAAAATGTTTAATATATACAAAGATATTCAAGAATTTATCAGCGTCATGTGCTGAGGAAATAGCTTATTCATCTGACCTACTACCCAAAAAACTCTTAATAGAATAGAAAAAACAAAATAATGACTACCTCTTCATATTCGTATTTTCGTTTACACACGATGACATTTTCTATATCCAGGCGTTCACCAAACTTTTTCTCATGAATGGTGTAGTTTTTGAAAATTTCAGCCGCTTTTTCCTTCGCCAAATGATCCAAGGCATACTTGTAAACCACACGGGCGCGTTCGTGCTAAACAAAAAATAACTGACAATTAATATTCTGTTTTCAATCAGACATCAAATCGTCTTGAGGAAGGCTTTCAAAAACTTTCAAGTAGGTCTTCGTAGTAACTGACAGTCTTCGAAGTCTATTAAAAAAAGCTGGATAACTTTTCTAAATCAATTAATCGTCTTGAGAAAAGCTTTAGAAAAGTTTCAAGTAGGTAATAAAACTGACAGTCTTTAATAAAAAAAATAAAAAATAAATAATAAATAAAAAAGTATTTATAAATAAGTCAATAAAAAAAACTGGATTACTTTTCCAAAAACTAAAAATGATTATAGAGCATTTTTTCCGGTAGAACTCTTCCCCTTTACCATCTAGAATTTCATACTGAAAAGTTAATCAATATAATATAATATGTCCAATAAATAAACGTAGAAACAAATTGCTACAGCGAAAGCAAAAAATCAACAAGCCAAAAAACCAACCTCCCGCTGATTCTCTTCAAATCTGGCAAAAGCCAGCAGCAGTTTTTCATCCAAGTCGTCTTCGCCAAAAAACTGCACCGCTTTCTCGTACACTTCCCTGGCCGTGCTCACACTATGCGCCACGTTCTCTTCAAATCGGGCGTAGCGGATCCAATTTTTCACCTCCGGATGACAATGGATGAATCGCTGATAGATCACTCTGGCTCTTTCGATTTCCTTGTATCGCAGCTCAAATTTGATGTAGGTTAGCCAGGGCTGTTCTTCAGGTTCCCACTCCATCCAGCGTTCAAAGATTTGCCGGGTCCCGGCCACATTTCCCAACATTTCCTCCATATAGGTGTATTTGTACCAGAACTGAAACCAAAGCTACAGGACTGTCCACTGCTACATTTTTATTGATTTTCTACAGATGAAATAAGGACAAAAAATTCAAATTTAAAAGTGCGACAATACAAAACAGCTTCATCTTTTATTCAAAAAAAGCTTGCCACCTTTCCAAAAAGTTACAACAGAACCAAGTGACCCATTCCTGCACTCGACGTATTTCCGTATGCAGTTTAGAAAGCCATATAAAACATAACGGGTTCAAATAAGTCAGTTGCTCAATTCTAGTTCGAACCCAATCCTAAAGTAGCATGGACCACTGACTAATAGATTTAACATCTGCGCTTATTAGCGGGCTTAGCAAAAATCAGCACGCTAAAACTGAAGTTATAATCCGCTAAAGCAATGGGGGCCTAGAAGTAAATCTATTTTAGCAAGCTCTACAACCAGTGGCCTGTTAATGCTGCAAAATATACTGACCTGGTTCGCTCGTGGTAGAATAGTGACAGCCCTGTCCCAAATATTGCGAGCATGGTTCACTTGTCGATTTCTAAACTATTAGAAATACTCTAGCAGCAAGAATTACCGGTTGCAACAATATCCAAATAGATGTTGGCAACATCGCTAAGTCAGACAACCCATTCTAGCTCATACTTTAATTAATAGCTTGAAGGACGAAGCTTAAACTTGAAGTTAGTTTGCCGGTGAACTGACATTCTTCTGTAGCAGACAGTTTTGACTATTTCATAGCTTGGCATTCTAGCTGAAACTTGAATGTAAAAAAAATCCTGGTGATTTCAGAAAGTTTTGAAAACGTCAAGTCTCATCAGAAATACCTAGACCACCCTATGGCAGGTCTCGGTTTTCCTACCGAGACCAGCCTAGTCTCGGTTTTTTTTACGAGATTGAGACTGCCAACCCTGGTGAACAGAGAACAGAGACTTGCCTTTCGGGAACTTGAACGGACAAAAACGCAAAAAGTTCTAATTTTAGAGTAAAAGCGGAGATTTTCGGCAAAATTTAGCTATTTTTGGCATTTTTTCCATTTTCTGTTAATTTTTGAAGCATTTTACAGCGATCTGGGGCAATTTTTGAGTTTCCGGGCACCTTTCTGTTAGCATCAAGGAGGTGGGCTTGTCCCGATCGGTAAAATTTGCGGGGAGGCTTGTCCCGGACACTCAAATCTTGGGGGAGCATGCAGCCCCAGCCACAAATGGGTAAAATTTAAATAAACAAATAAATGGGGCTGGATATCACCCCACACCGTCAAAACTCAAATACCCAACGAATTAATCAATTAATCAAATTAAATCAATTATTCTATATACCTCATTTCCATTTCAGCATACTGAAGCCAAAGAGCGATATTACGATGATCGACATCAAGGGCACGCTCAAAAATGGATCTGGCTCTAAAATTGAAAAAAAAACAGTAATAAGCTAAAAAAACATACAATTCTACCTTACCGACTTATAACCGAGCAGCCGACAAATTTCCGAAATGCTCGCCACTACTGGCGTATGAGATCACATAGTGGCGTTATTATTTCGTAATGTTGTCGGGTGAATGGGCATACGATTATGAATCGACCTTAAATATTAAAGTTTCAAATATATATACGACGGAAACACTTTGTATGGTTAGACTACAAAGTTTAACAAAATTACGGATTTCGCACCATACATGTAGTTGGGGGGATGGAAGGGGAAGACCCCCCCCCCAAAATTCGGTCCAGGGGGAGGGAGGGGGGGTCCCGCCAGAAGAAAAAGAGGGTGAGGGTCCCGGCGGAAGAAAAATTTTGGCCAAAATTATAAAAAATTTTTTTTTGTTAAAATTTTTTTGTTAAAAAAACATTTTTTGTTAAAATTTAAGCGATTTTTACCGAAATTTTCGCCAAAAATTGTCAAAATCGGTGTTTTTTGGTCAAATAAGGTAAAAATTGCGTCATTTTGGGGAGGGAGGGGCGTCAAAAATGGGTTGACGCAGGGGAGGGGGGGTCCGACCAAGGGGGGAGGGGTACCCAAAATTTCGGTGCTGTTACATGTATGTTTCGCACCAAAAAACGCATGCAATTCACAACATAAAAAGTGCAAGTGTTGAACAATGAAGCAAAGCCCTGCTTTTATGTATCAATTAATTAATTACTATATTAATTAATTACTATATTAATTAATTAATGCTAGAAACTAAGACATGGTTAGCAAAACTGTTGGGGCCATTCCCAAACCTCTGAATTTCATTTTGTTTTTCTTCCCACTTAGCGTATTTGATCCAGTTACTCATCACCCCACGCGCTTTGCGTAGATTATCTTCAAATTCCTGCAAAATAATGATAATACATATTTATTGAGTAATTAACAAATTAATTAATCTCAATTTAAAAAATAAAAAATAAATAGTAAAACGTGAAATATATTCTTTACGTGAATTTGAAACAGCTCTTCGATAACCAATTTAAAACAGCTTGTAAGTCTTTATTGTTGACTATAACCCAATTGCCAACTGTATATACCTTACGACGTCTGAGCTGATATTCTTTCAATTCTTCTGGATCGGTGACTTTCTGCTTTGGAGCCTGAAAACAAACAAAATGATTCAATAAATACAAGCATATATATATTTTGAAATGCCTCTGTTAATGTAGCCAGTGGCTGGAAGCTGCACTGTGCAGAGGCAGAGAAGACTGCAAGGACGATATCTTTATGTACTGGGTAACCTTATTCTGTGATTGCTTCACATGCTCAAAACCAAAAACAAAAGATACTTTGTCACTCTTTTTGAAATATCATTACAAATACAAAATTCAGATACATATATATATATATATATATATATATATATATATATATATATATATATATATATATATATATATATATATATATATATATATATATATATATATATATATTTTTATATATATATATATATATATATATCCGTGGCGGATCCAGGAATTTTTTTCGGGGGGGGCGCGACCCCCCCCCCCACTCGGCCATTACAAATACAATACAAATTTTCTGGTGCGGGGGTCTGGGGGCGGCAGCCCCCCGAAGCAGGGCAACGTTGATGTGTTTGACCCGGGGCAATCCTCTAAAATCTGTAACTGTTATCAAAACACACAGTTGCGGGGGTCTGGGGGCGGCAGCCCCCAGAAGCTGGGCAACTTTTTTGTTTTTGACCATGCGATATCCTCGAAAATCTGTAACTTTTATCAAAACACACAGTTGCGGGGGTCTGGGGGCTGCAGCCCCCAGAAGCTGGGCAACTTTTCTGTTTTTGACCCCGCGATATCCTCGAAAATCTGTAACTTTTATCAAAACACACAGTTGCGGGGGTCTGGGGGCTGCAGCCCCCAGAAGCTGGGCAACTTTTCTGTTTTTGACCCCTGGATATCCTCAAAAATCTGCACCTATTTTCAAACTCTATATACTAAAGTAGAGAGACGTTACTGTTTTTGAGGGTATTGCTATGGACAGAATTTTTTCAAAACTGCTCCGTTCACTATGCCGCAATTAGCAAAACGATAGATTACAATGCAAAAAAGTGAGTTAGTCGTATCAGAAATTGTTTCCAACCTGGCAATTAAAACAAATGGGGAACGTCACATCAGTGTATTAGACCAGCAGGGGTACCATACATTATGGTATACAAATTTGGTGAGCAAAATTCCAAATCCTTAGCATTTGCCCCGTATTTTGCCCAAAATACCTTGCGATCAGAGTATCATACAGTGTATTACACGAGTAAATGCAACACAATGTACTCTTGTAGACATGCATAGGATTTGATGCTAGATGATAACAAGGACCAGAAAAGTGCGGGGGTCTGGGGGCGGCAGCCCCCAGCAAAAAAAATTGGAGAAATTTTTGATTTTTAGAGCAAATTTGGTCAATTGGAGACGTATCGGAAATTTTTTCGGTCGGGCAATAAAAACCAAAGGGGGGACCCTTGTGTAAAATTTCAATCTGAAAAAATTTCGGGGGGCGCGCGCCCCCCGCGCCCCCCCCCCTGGATCCGCGCTTATATATATATATGTATAATATATATATATATCAGGGTTTTTTTTTGTGCAAAACCCTGTGCAAATGCACACTTTTTTAAAATTTTGCACACAAAAATTAAAATTTTGCACAATAATGCACAGTGCCCGATGGGCCTGGGATATGCTCAAAATGCACTATTTTTAATGCCAAATCGAAAAAAAATTCTGGGGGCTGCTGCCCCCAGAGCCCCGCCTATTATGGCGCACACATTTTTGCAAGGTTAATTTAAGAAAGGTGGATCGGCTTCCCTACGCTCAAAAAATTTTTTGGATCTGCATCTGACAGCCATTGTGCTAATGCCAGTAATTTCCAATATTTAGAATTTCAGCACACCAACATAAACATAGCAGCAACCAGCAAGGGTGCATATACCCAGGGTGGACGGATGGTGGGAATCCCCTCTTTTTGGTTTTTATGGTCCGGCCGCAAAAATTTTCTGATATATACGTCACTAATTGACCAAATTTGGCATAAAAATCAAAATTTTTCCCATTTTTTGTGGGGGCTGCCGCCCCCAAGCGCAGACCCAGACCCCTGCGACTCTGTGTCTTACTAAGCCTTGCTATTACATATCTTTCATCAAAACCTATGCATGTATACACGAGTACATTATGCTGCATTTGCATGTCTACACGAGTATATTATGCTACATTTACTTGTGTTGTATACACTGTCTGATGTGACGTGACTTACCAGCGGCGTACCCAGAAAAAAATTTCGGGGGGAGGGGAATGACTTTTCGATTTTTTGTAATGGGTTAAAATGCACTTTTAACACTCATAAAACGCCTTGCAAACGCAAGACTACTAAACCACAAGGTTGCAGGGGTCTGGGGGCGGCAGCCCCCAGAAAAAAATTGGGAAAATTTTTGATTTTTAGGTCAAATTTAGTCAACTGGAGGCGTATCAGGAAATTTTTCCGGCCGGACCATAAAAACCAAAGGACACAAGGTTGCAGGGGTCTGGGGGCAGCAGCCCCCAGAAAAAAATTGGGAAAATTTTTGATTTTTAGGTCAAATTTAGTCAACTGGAGGCGTATCAGAAAATTTTTCCGGCCGGACCATAAAAACCAAAGGACACAAGGTCGCAGGGGTCTGGGGGCGGCAGCAAGTAACAAGTAAATGTAGCATAATATACTCGTGTAGACATGCACATGCAGCATAATGTACTTGTGTATACATGCTTAGGCTTTGATGAAAAACAGTAACAAGAAATAGTAAGCCATATAGTGGCAGGGGTCTGGGGAAAAAAATTTGGGAAAATTTTTGATTTTTAGGCCAAATTTAGTCAATTGGAGACGTATCAGAAAAATTTTTTTGGCCGGACCATGAAAACCAAAGGGGGGACCCTTGTGTAAAAAATCAGTGGGAAAAAATTTCGGGGGGGGGGAATTCCCCCATTCCCCCCCCCCCCCTGGGTACGCCCTTGTGACTTACTATCTTGTGTTTTAATTTTTCTGTCGGAAAAAATTCTGATGCGTCTCCAGTTGACCAAATTAGGTCTAAAAATTAGAAAAATCGCCAATATTTTTATGGGGGCTGCCGCCCCCAGACCCCTGCAACTTTTTGTTTTAGTAATCTTGCGTTTGTAAGGCGTTTTATGAGTGTTAAAATTGCTAAAGAATGCCTTTTTCACCCATTACAAAAAAATCGAAAAGTCATTCAAAATTAGTTCTAGGTACGCCACTGATACGTACGTACCTCTAGAGGTATAAAAACGCGTATATTAGCTTCTATATAGGCGAAGAAAACGCATTTACAGTTTGCACAGAAAAATAAAATTTTGCACACTAAAATTAAAATTTTGCACAATTATGCACACAAAATTTTTTGAAAAAAAAAACACTGATATATATATATATATATATATATATATATATATATATATATATATATATATATATATATATATATATATATATATATATATATATATTAATACAAATCATACATGTAACGGGCTCGAAAATTTTGGGGAGCTCTCCGGCCAAATTTTGGGGACCCTCCCCCCTGATCGGCCAAAAATACCCTAAATTTTGCACAATTTTAGCAAAAAAAGACCATTTTTTAAATTATGGCCAAATTGTGGGGACCCCCCCGCCCCGGCTCGGCGATTTGGGGGGGGTCCCACCCACCCCCCCTCATACATGTATGATACAAATACAAAAATATAAACGAAGTTAAGACTAATGAACCATTTATCCAAAATTTAAATTGCGCATTATACTGCATAAGTAAATTGAACCATATAATGTGGACAGCTCAAGTTGGGAAGACTAATGGTCATTTCGAAGTGAGGCAAACATGATCTTATACGTTCACTCAGAGAAATGCTGGAAGGTATATATCAGGGATCGACCGGAGTTCCGGTTCCGGTTCCGGTACTTTTTGGCTCCGGTTCCGGTTCCGGTTTAGGTATTTCAAAAGTACCGGAACCGGAACCACTAATTCTCTGACAAAAAATTTTGCTTTTAATTTTGTGTTGTTCGTCCATGAAAATTTTCCGATAAGCCTCCAATTGACCGCAATCAGCCTAAAAATCAAATTTTTCTTTTCTTCAAACCTGACGAACCTCTTGCTTAGTTGCTTAGTTTTAGTCTTCTTTCTTATTCTTTTTCATCAAAGCTCATGCATCCAGCACATATGTAACTGTACCAGCATACACCTTAATAGCAGAGTATACTATGTAGCTTAAGACATTGTTATCGTTTAGTCTGTTTTATTGTCCTAAAACGGATATTAGAATATTTATAGTATATAAATAATAAATATATGTATATATACACATACAAATAGCCTAAATAGCTGCTGAATGTTTGTTCTAGCATTCCTTCGTATGTTGCCAAGCTTATTTTTTATGAGCAATGCTGTGCTTTTGTGTGCGATTTCTAGTATTACTTCAACTACCTCAGTAAAAGTCGATGGTTCAACGTTTTTTTCACGCTATTATTATTATAAAAATGCCCTTCACAGAAGGGCAGCAATGTTAGTAGAATAGGAAAGCGGAAAAATGCTAATATGCTTGTTAAACACCCAGGACACGTTTTGCCGCCGAATAGGAAAACGCAGCTTGCTAAATGAAGCGGACAAGAGTTGTGTCAGAATAGGAAAACGCAGCTTTTTAAATGAAACGGACAAGACTTGCGTCAGAATAGCAATCGCCCTGCGACACGTCAGTGCTTTCTGCACCCTATTCGCGCGAATAACTAGGAAAAGCATTCTTGACGCTTATATACTATCACATATTCACATGTCAGGACTTGTAGTGTAAAGTAGATATACAGTTACTTAATTTAAATTTCTTCACATATTACATACATATCTATTTTTTGTAAACATCTTTCCCGAAAGTTACGAATGACATTTTTTTAAATACACATTTCACAGCAAGTACACACTAATATTCAACACGAAGCTTAGTCTACTTAATTGTTTATGATGATTAAACACATGTACGTATAACGTATGTGTAAAAATAAAAACGAATGACCGCTATGATCGATTAATGATTCTTGTGAATGTACGACTCATTACAAGAATGTTTATTCCGGTCATGGCTTGCCTTTGTAAATAACATCAAGAACCAGCTATGTATACTATACTTTTCCGGCAACAGAGCAGCTCATGATAATGGCTGATTAGTTCGCGCGAATAGGGTGCAGAAAGCACTGACGTGTCGCAGGGCGATTGCTATTCTGACGCAAGTCTTGTCCGTTTCATTTAAAAAGCTGCGTTTTCCTATTCTGACACAACTCTTGTCCGCTTCATTTAGCAAGCTGCGTTTTCCTATTCGGCGGCAAAACGTGTCCTGGGTGTTTAACAAGCATATTAGCATTTTTCCGCTTTCCTATTCTACTAACATTGCTGCCCTTCTGTGAAGGGCATTTTTATAATAATCCTATCTGTTTTTCCGCTTGAGAGATTCAGCTTCAAATCATGAAAATGTTTTCACCGGTATCACAGGGGGCGGGGGTTGCACAAGTTCTGGTTATTACGTAAATCTGGCAACAAAACAAATATATAGCACGCTGCAATGCACAGTAAATATATGGGTTTATATTCGAGTACAAGACGACAGGAGTGGGTTTATATTCGAATAGACAACAGGAGTCCATCTGTAACTGTTCTGGCTACACTGCTTCTTTTTTAGAAGAAAACAATTCTTTTTCCTCACAACAACGTTATACTAGTAAGGAAAAATGCCCTTG
>JASANF010020762.1:0-36697 GCA_030248245.1 Trissonchulus sp. WLG1_4 | reverse complement strand
GGTTTTTCCCCGCATAGGGTTTTTTCCCCGGAGGTTTCAAGGCTTATATACTACTCAGAAACGTGATTAGTTAGAATATATTTTAATAGTGCAGCAGTTCGGCGAAAGATGGCCGTTATAACAGCCGCGAGCATTAATGGATCCGATTTATGTGGAGCACAGGACGACCTGAAAAGTTGAAAATAGGTTTTTTCCCCGCACCACTATAAATGCTGACAAAATTTTGTAAATCGGTTCAGGCTTTTAAAAATTACAAAACTTTTTCTGAAGCTACCAGGACCAGACTGATTGAAGCGTTACAACCCAAGTAAGGTTCAGTATATATATACAATATTCAGGCTATATATATCTGCAAAATTTTTTTAATTCTGAAGCTAGTTAAGGTTTTTTAGTGCGGTAAAGGTATTTTTGATGCTTCTCAGCATGTTTTTTTTCAAATTAGGTCTCAGGCTAAGGCTTAGTGCTTACGCTTTGCGCTTAGGCTCAGAGCTCAGGCTTAGGCTTAGTGCTCACGCTTAGACTCAGGTGTGGGTGAGCAAAAAATTAGTTTTAGTTTGCATCAAATAAAAGGAGATTTGCTACTGTGGAATAATGAATAAAGCTGAACTTTAAAACCGAAATTGCCCGTCGCGTGAGCTTGGTTCTGAGCAGTAGGGAAGTTTTGAACTAGGATTTGAGGAACTAGAATTTATCATAACGCCGTATTTATGCCTTAGTTAAATGTGATATTTTTTGTGGGGAAAAATGTTTAATAGCCATCTGTTGCGCAAAAAATATAAAATTTTAAATTTTAAATTTATTTTAAGTTCATTTTGCCTTTACAATTGAAAAAATCAACATTTTTTGGCCAGAATTAGCAAGATATTTATTTAAAAAAATATTTATTTACAGCTCATAGCCTTGATATGGCTGCGGCAATAACAAGATAGCGTAAAAGTGAAAAACGCTGTTATAAAAAGTGAAAAAAATTCTTCAGACCCGCCCCCCCCCCCTCCGAATTTAAAGTCTGGGACCAGGGTTTTTTTTTGAAAATCCGAAGTGCGGATACTTTGCGGACAGCCAAATTTTTTTGCGGACGGATAAAATTTCTGCGGACAGTTGGCAAAATTCATGCATCTATGTTAGGTTTTCTCTTTGTGCACTATTTCATACTCAACAACAGTGGCGTAGCCAGGAAATTTTTTTTGGTGGGATGACTTTTCGATTTTTAAAAACTATGTCGCAAAAATCCACACATATTAGCAAATTTCGATAAACAATAATAGTATTTTTTTGACCAGAGCGGCATATAAAGTGAAATTGGAGGTCAGAACACTAAAAATTACAAAATCGACGGGCCGACGAGGGTTCAGAAGCTAGATAATTCGGTAATTTTAAGGAGATTTTTGACATTACCAACCGAGCGCAAGTTCACAAAAACTGTCATTTTTACTACACTACACTGCTAAAATGTACATCAAGATCAAACAGTACTAAGCAAACAAATAGTGCACCTTGCGCTCATATGCACATACATACCGTTTCATGAAAGACAAGAGCAAGGAACTTACAGTAAGTCATAGAGTCGCAGGAGTCTGGGGGCGACAGCCACCAGAAAAAATTGGAGAAAATTTTGTATTTCAGGCCAAAATTAGGTCAATTGAAGATAGGGTTCTTTTAAATGTAATTTTCAAAATGTACCTACCTATATACACATGCATATGCTTTTGTGAAAAATAAAAGCAAGGAATACTAAACCATGGGGTTGCAGGGGTCTGGGGGCGGCAGCCAAAAACTGAGAAATTTTCAAACAATTGGAAATTTTTGATTTTCCATTTCCAAATTTCCATTTTTGTGAGCAAAATTTCAAAATCCTGAGCATTTGCCCCGTATTTTGCGCAAAAAAACCCTGATTGGAAAAGTATAGGAATTTATATCTTCAACGTCAAAAAAGCTGAAAAAAGTTTTGGCCATTTGGCCTCAATCGCTCGAAATATTTAGTCCAACGCTGAAAAATTTAGGCCATGGCCTTTAGCTATGGCCTAAAAAACCCAGTACACATGCATAGGCTTGATAAAAGATAATAACAAGAAATAGTAAGCAACGACGTCGCTGGGTCTGAGGTCGGAAGCCCCCAGAGCAAAAATTTGTAGAATTTTTTTATTTTTAGGCCAAGTTGGTCAATTGGAGACGCAAATTTTTAAATTGGAATTGGAATTTTTTTAAAGGCCGGACAATAAAATGCAAACGGGAGATTCTGAAGGGGTCCTGAAAAATGACCGTGTTTTAGCGAAAAAATTAACGATTTTTGAAATTTTTGGCCAAAACACTGAACTTTAGCGGAAAAATTAGCGATTTTTTGAAAATTTGGCTGAAATTTAGGTAAAGATCGCATAAATTTGATAAAAATGCCCGTATTTAAGAGCAAATGTTATAAAAAATTGTGCTTGCCCTTGTACTGTGGCTCTAATTTTGCATGCCCTTATACAAAAATCAAAAATCTGGGGGGTCCCGGACTCCCGGACCCCCTCCCCAAACCCTCCGTGTTAAACTGTGGGAGGGAGTAATTTCCCCATTCCACCCATGGGGGACAAGGAGAAATTCTAGGCAAGTTTTACTAATAGCGCAATGGGTAGAACGTAACACTGCCCAAGTTGGTTCCCGTTTAGACTACCCCGAAAATATATACTTTACCTTCAATTACAAATACATAATAATTATCAGCATTAAACTTCATCAATGCACCATAGCAGACAACAGCTATGTTATATATATACTTATACATAGTTGTGATGAATTAGAAGGTATATACAACCCTCGAAGGAAAATTTCTGAAATTTTAGCCCAAATTTGGTCAATTGGGGACGTGCCGGAAAATTGTTTCTGAGAGTGGGAAAAACCAAGGGGGGACCACGGGAAAAATATTTCCTTTCGAGGAATTTCGGGATGCGGACGCATTGCGGACGGCTGAAAAAAATTGCGGACGACTCGAAAAAATTGCGGATGTCCGCACTGTGGTCCGCAAAAAAAAACCTTGTCTGGGACCGCCAGTGATATATAACTCATACCCAAATTTAGGGTTAAATGCAGTTGGGGGGGAAAATAGTGAACCTATTTTTTTGAGTAGAGCACCTTGGGGAAAGCATTTTTGCTTCAAGAACCCCTATTTCATATTTTGGATTTTCTGAGATACGAGCCCCCAAAATCTGAATCCTCAGTGACGGACGTTTTCGCAATTTTTTTCCGAAGCTCTTGTTTTTTCCGTTCTAATCGTGTCTAAATGGTGTCAGATTATTGTTTACAATTTTTTAGAATCAAAACAAAGGCTCGTTGACAGGTTTCCTGCCGAAAAATTCGCCAAATTCGCCAGAAACGTCCAATTTTTGACCAAATTCAAACTTGACCTTAACTTAGGCTTGGGCTAAGGCTTACGCTTAGGGCTTAGGTTCAGTGACGTATCCAGAGTTTCGCAAAGGGGGGGGGGCTGCGACGGGGGGGGGGTGCGGAGCAACCCTGAGCCACCTTACCTCGGGGAGGGGTGCGGAGCAACCCTGAGCCACCTTACCTCGGGGAGGGGTGCGGAGCAATGTGAGCCACCATGTCGATGAGTGAGCCACCGCCGCTGAAAGGGGGGGCTGCGACCCTCTAAGGGGGGTGCTCAAACCGCAAAGGGGGGGGGGGCTGCAGCACACCCAGCCCCCCCCCCCCTAAATACGCCACTGCTTAGGTTTAGGCTTAGTATCAGGCTTAGGCTTAGGCAATAAAAAATCGAAATTTTCAGAAAAAATCCTGCCAGCTTAGCCTAGAGAATCCTGCCAACTAGGCCTAGACGATGCCTTAAAACATCATAACGCACTCAAAACTATCCAAAAACAAAGATTATAGCCATTTTTGGCTTCGAACTTTCGCCTACGTTCACTTCCAAAAACACTGAAAATGCAATTTTCAAAGGGTGATAGCTCAGATAATCCAAATCTGTGGATAGGGGTTCTATTACAAAAAACGCTTCCCTCAAGGTGCTCTACTCCAAAAAATAGGTCCACTATCCCCCCCCCCCAACTGCACTTGATCCCAACTTTACGACGAAAGTCGAACATACCTCGATTCTATCAACACCAAATATATATTAATACAATATAATACGGTGAAAAAACCAATAAAAACTGCTAAAAATGCTAAAAACAATGAAAAAACATTAAAAACATGACATTGAAGAAGTGTGAATTTGAGCGGTTAACAGCAAAGAAGTGGGAACATGAAGCAAAACTATTTTAGTGTTTTAAGAGTAATTTCAGACTCGTTTTAGATAATCTAAAATCACTCTTAAAACAGTCTAAAAACATTTAAGAGTATTTTAAGAGTGATTTAAGAGTTTTTAAGAGTTTTTAAGATTATCTTAAATCACTCTTAAAACAGTCTAAAAATATAGAAAACTCAGCCAGCACACATTTAAGAGTGTTTTAAGAGTGATTTAAGAGTTTTTAAGATTATCTTAAATCACTCTAAAACTAGTCTTAAATCACTCTGAAACAATCTTAAAAGTTTTAAGACCCGTTTAAGAGTCATTTTTCAGTTTTATTTCAAATCTTAAAACACTCTAAAATTACTCTAAAATATTTTTAGACTGTTTTCAGATAGTCTGAACTTGGTCTAAAACGTTCTGGTCTTCCACCTCAATCTGAAAATGGTCTAAATTTAGTCTTAAAATTTTTAGACCAAATTTAGACCAAATTAAGAACTCTTAAAATAGTCTTAAATTTTACAAATTTAAGACCAAATTAAGACCAAATTAAGAGTTGCGGTTTTCCTGTGTCGGTTTTTTTTTTTTTTTTTTCTTTTCATTCTCTGTGTTTTGTTTTTTTTGTTGGGTTTTTTTTTTTTTTTTGGGGGGTTTTTGGTTTTTT
The DNA here is from genome assembly GCA_030248245.1 of Trissonchulus sp. WLG1_4. Classification (NCBI taxonomy): domain Eukaryota; kingdom Metazoa; phylum Nematoda; class Enoplea; order Enoplida; family Ironidae; genus Trissonchulus; species Trissonchulus sp. WLG1_4. The sequence goes on along the minus strand of JASANF010020762.1, from coordinate 31,814 downwards.
TTTTTTCGCTGCCGCTCTTGCCCCCCCTTTCGGGGGCCTTTTTGTTTTTTCGGGTTTTTTCTAAGTTTTTTTTTTTTGCCCTTCCCCCTCTTTTTGTTTTTTTGGGGCGCTCCGGGAATCAAGGATTTGGGCCGTATTGTTTAACAACAGCCAAAATGACCTATCATTCTTGAAGGAAAGTTGCCCAAAATACTATTTCTGATGTTTTGATGTGCATATCTCCATAGCAAAAAATTTGGAAAAAATTGGACAGCTTACTGATTTTATTCGACTTTTACACAAATTCAGCAAGTAAGCCAGTGCATCAACGCTTTTTGAGGTTTTCCAAACAGACGATACGTAAATTTTATTAGTCGTAATGAAAAATTAAAACAATTTTATTGCGTTCTGTGCAAAAAAATCGCACAAGAAACCATTTTAAGAAGCAGCAGACTCAAATATAGGCTGCGTGAATACAAAACCAATTTTTCGGCATTCGATTATAAAATGCTGGTAATATATTTTTCTACAAAATTTTGAACAATTATAGTCTTAGGCTCTGCGCAGTTGAACAATTTTTTATTTTTTTAAAATAAAGCTTAGAAATTTTTTTATATGAATTTTATTGCTCAGAGTTCGACTTCGAAAACACATAATGACATTTTTTATCCAAATCCGACATAAATGTTAAAAACCAAAATAATGTTCAACTAGAGAAGTATATAAGCTACATTTTGGTATATAGAGTGTGACTATACGCAAAGTATAAGCAGAGTTATCGTTTGCCGAAAATTCACTCACGTTTGGTGCTCTGGGAGTCACGTGACATGATCACGTGATTTGAAATTTTGCCTCCAGTGTTCTTTTGTGCCATACTACATATATGTATAGTAAAGTTTGACATTTGCCAATTTTTTTGTCAATTTTCGATGTAACCCCCGATTCCCGGAGCGCCCCTTTATATGTAACTGTTTTTGTTGCAGGCTGATTGTATTAAAATATCAATGTTATTTGCTATTCACTCCAGCAGACGTGTGCTATTAGATTTTGGAATGTGGCGGTGGATTCTTTATGTAATTCCATCGTCCTTTCCAAATCAAAAAAGCATACGAATTTTTTTCTAATAAATTTGGATTATTTACTGTGCTACTTTTAAGGTTAGTTCTATAATTTGATTAGCATATGCTGTTAGCCTGAATCTGTGCTTTTAGTTGTAATGCCGCGACCATCCAAAATTCGGGCTGACGATCTGGCGGCATTTTTAGAGTCCAATATATTGTCTATTATTGGTGACGCTAATCGTCCAAAACCGCCAAGCAATCCAGTATGGCCACAGCTAATTCAAATGCTGGAGCAGCGGCGCCAAGTGACCTACACAGTGAAAGCTCTGCATTTGCATGCAAGCAGATTTCTGCGGGACCACACTGCTGATCCGGAGCCCATCGAACGTTCTTATGTGGCACGGACAGTGATACTGATAATCGCGATCACGATAATAGCGATAACGACACCTTAGTCTCCATTTCTCGAGAAGACTGGAATGCCATTAAACCAAATACGCGCGTGTACAAGCGCACAGAAAATGGCAGAGCCAGCTGCACAACGCGCCAAGAAATAAAAATGACTGAGGGGTGGCATGATATTTTTCGTGAACGAATCAGAGAGTGCACTCGGCGTCCATGTGCACTTAATTTTATCAACCACAAAATTTGCCCAACTGGTATTTATTTTCGAGCTGCCTGTAGCCAAATGCCAGGAGTGCCTATGTACTGTGTCTATGACAATTTCCGATCAACCCAATAATGACAACGAGGAAATTTCCGTTGAGTGTAAATTTCAGAATTATAATGCTGAGTTACACACTGGCAAAAAAAGTCCTTTTTGAAAGGACCGCGACGTGCAGCACTGGCTACTGTACTGAATAATTAAAACGTTTCTGCTTCTACGTATAGAATCAGATATGCAGCCTCTAAAATGGTTTTAGGCGAGGCTGAACCAAGCTCACTGCCCAATCAAAGTGTTATTCGAGTAGCGAAAGCAGAAGCTGTGCGCAACACACGATTGAGCAAGGACCCCATTGATGCATTGGGAAAAGCTAAGCATACGCCACCTTACTCCCACAGTATTCGACAGCTTGGGTCCGACAAGTTTTACGTTTTCTACTGGACCAATTCCCAGCTCGCCGCTCTGAAGGCGTTTTCAAAAACCGGCCGGACACTTTTGAGTATTGACGCAACGGGAAAGGTTTGTCGAACTTTATCGCGTCAAAGTGATACTGGATGCAGCGGCAAACTGTTTCTGTACGAGGGCGTTCTAACCTCAGAAGAAAGTGGAATGAAACTGCCTGTGGTGCAGATGGTATCAGAGATCCACAATACAAACTTTATTGCCTATTGGTTAAAGGAATGGCTGTCTAGTGGTACAATATATCCTAATAGCTCTGTGTGTGATATGTCTCGTGCTTTGCTTGGTGGTGTATGTAGTTCAAGCCTTCACTTCGTTTCCGAATTTACTGGCGTATCTGCAGCGAGAATGGCAGCTGCTGAGTAATAAAGGGGGTCAAACACGGAAACCAGAGTGTTTTCTGCGAATCGACAATGCTCACGTAATGAAAGCAGTTTCTATGTGGTCGTCATTGAAAGACAAGTCAAAAAAAGTGCGAGAATTTTATTTGCGGTGTGTTTCAAGATTAATCCACTGTGACAATATGGATGATGCTAGAAAACTATTCAATGCCTTATTTGTAGTTGCATTAAGCGAATCCGAAGGCTTCAGTGACAGTAATCGTCCAACCCAGTGTGAAATTAAACTGCATTGGCTTAATTTGTTTCTGTCAGCAGATGGCATCAACTCAGTAATTTTTGATTCGAAGGGAGGGGAATCGGCTTGTGATGATCAGGAGCTACCCTGCGATGATGACCAGTTAGACATGCAGACGATAAATCCATTCAAGGAATGGATTGATACAGTGCACGAGTAAGGAATTGATTGGCAAGGATAATGGATGGCGCGCTAACGCCTTGCTTACGCCATCTCTTGTTGATGATCTGAAGCGGCTTGCAGCCTGGTTACCACTGTGGTCAGGTATTATGCGGCCCATATACTGTCATGGAGCTCCTGCGGGTACGAGCTCAGCAGTCGAGTCGTACTTCAACAATGTCAAAAATCGTGTTTTGGGGGATAAGACATTGCCACTCCGCGTCGACGACTTTGTATTTTTACACTTGCAAGCCATCGAGGGTCTTATTAAATTAGCTTGCACAACCGGCATCTCTTCAGTGGAAAATGCTGCGAGCTCTGAGCGAGAAAATTTCGTTCATGTTGAAACTCGTTGCTCAAATGAAGCTACAGCTGCTGAAACTTTGGTTTCAAGCGGTGGCGGTGTTTGCGTGGCCTGTTCAAATGGGCATCATCCATCTAACGCCCACACTTGCATTAGCTGTGGTTGTAACGTGCATGTTTTTCAAGGGTGCTCAGTCTCAGTGGGCGATGACGAGGGCTATGGCGAACGCAGACTGTGTGTGGCGTGTGCAAGTGCTACACCTAGCCAAAGAATTACCCTGATTGAGAGTCGGCAACTAGAAAATTGGGGTGGTGAAGCCGAACAGCCACAGCCCAAGAAAAAGCGTACTTATAATGATCCAGCTCCAAATTTAGCCATGGCAGATTTTTCTGCTTCGGCAAAATCTGTTTGCAGCATCGCCATTTTAAAAAACGGTAATCGCATGGATAGCATCACCATAGCCGATAAAAATGATACAAATGTCACTGAACGGAGAACCTATAGTTTGCAAAATACCTGCGCATTTGATGCTATTTTGCACGGACTCGTGTGCGCAGTGTGCGACAGTGATGAATACCGGGCATTCGCCATGAAAGCTGCCAGCAAAAGCCCAATGATCAACATGGCACTAAAATACCTGCAACAATCATCGATTACAAGCTACAGAGACCGGGTCAAACTTCTGATTAATTCCGACTTTTCTACTGTTGACTGGGTTTCGGGTTTGAAACTGGTACAGTGCGAGTCAACAGCTACGCAAATTATTAGACAATTTTTGAAAATAGCTCCGACAGGCGTGGAAGTAAAATATTGCTCAGAACCTAATTGCCCATCGGAGCAACGATCATTGCCACTGCCAGTCGTTATTGGCAGTTTTGATAATAATCATCGTGTTCAGGGAGTCAGAGTTTGTAATGTGAGCGTTATAGTTTCTACTAAATATTTGTCATTTTACGAAAAAAATAGCTGTTTAACTTTTTACATAAAATTCTTGACAAAGCGGATTTTTTTGGCGAAATTGATACTATTTCGAACTTTTAACTTATTTAAATAAAAAAAGCGTCAAAAATTGACCTATGGGCACTAACAAACCTAAGAAATACGTTGTGTACAGGAAAAAATTGAAGAAAAACCATGGGTGACAAGGGCTGTCCTACGTTCGTACATAAGCCGGAATGAAGTAAGCCAGACCACACAGAAGAACAACATTTTAAGCTTTTCATTATAATATTTCAAAAAAATACAGCGGCACAAACTCCAATTTTTGCGGCACAAATGTTCTGTCGTTTAGCGCTTTGCAAATATATCATAAACTAAGACTGCAGTGTGAGTCAAATTTACACCATTAAAAAGCGTAAATTTAACAGCCCCACATTTCAAACTTGAATAACTTTACAAAAACTGCGTCAAATTAGCTATTTTTTACGGCACAAACCGGCACAAACTCCAGCCTAGTTTGTGCCACCAAAACTGGAGTTTGTGCCGCAAGTGGGGTTGTCAACTTAACGCTAGGGGTGGGCGCGGTACTGCGGTTACCGCGGTTACCGCTGCGGTAACCGCAATTTTGCGGTATGCGGTAATGGGTCTGTTACCACGCGGTAAGTGCGGTTACCGCAACTTGCTTGTTACCGCGGTTACCGCACAAATTTGAAGCAATAATAGGGGACCTAAGTGTGACTTTTAGTTAAAAACAGTGATTAATCACCGTTTTAACTAACAAAAGATTAATATTTTAAATATTTATGTTTATTTTTTTTTTAAAACAGTGCCGTGCGACTTCTGTTTTATGCTTGTCTTTAAATATTGTTGAAATTGCCAATATTTTATCTTTAAAGTTGAAATTGAATTTTGTCACCAGTTTTAATAACTGAAAAGGGCAATACAATACTGTGGGTTATTTGGATGTATGTACGTAGTATATATTATTACCTGTAGTTTTTTGTTTATGTACTGAGAGTGAGTGAGATGTTTGAGGAGTGGCTTCCCATGTTAAAAAGACAAACAGGGCAATAAGTTTCTATAAAACGGGGTATGTTAGTTAGTAAAGCGTGCAAAATTAATTGTTAACTTATACTATCGATTAGAGTGCATTGCGACTTCTGCCATACCTAGCCCAGACACTGGCGGCTCGTCAGTGGAGCAGTGTTGGGATAGGGATTTATTTAGGGGTACTTTTCTAAATAAAAACTAAAATAAAAAATATTGAATATACGATATTTAAAAAGGAAAAAAAGGGAATAAAAGTGGTTTCGCCGCCGGTCGCCTCAGACTAAGTGATGTTAATTCCATGCCATACAGAGATCAGAACAAGCTTTTCCAAACACTAATTCCATTATGTGAGTTTATGTACTTGCAAACATTCTTGTTAGCGGTAGTAAGAAAAGTCCGTCTCAATCCACGAAACGAATAACCCTTATCTTTAAGTATATGAATCAGAGATTTAGAGTGTTGTAGAAAGGCTTGGGAGTTGCTACATAAGTTAGAGAACCGTATAATTTCATTACTAAAGACATTGTAGCAACACATGCTGGAAATATTACTATTAATCTCAGGATAGTAAATGGCTTTGAAATGAAAGTTTATCCGTTTATCGAATAAGTCCGTTTCGAATTTATTATTTTTAATATTAATATTTATATCCAGCACGTCTGCTATATATTGTGTAGAGTTAACAAGATTAAGTTCTAGACTACGAGGGTATATATCCTTATATAATGTATGAAAGATACCATCCTAATTGAGAACCGTAATATCGTCGATGTATCTGTATACATGCTTTAATGCATTAAGAACATTGCGTTGTTTGTTAGACGTGACATTTTTGATGTATTTAAACTCGTACCAAAATAAGATAATGTTAGCTAGAGCTGGTCCGCAACTGGTTCCCATCGGGATGCAAACTTTTTGTCTAAATATTTTGTTGCCAAGGCAGAAGTATGTATTGTCTATAAGCCATTTAACTAGTGCATAAAATTCATCTTGGTCAACTGTGTTGCAATCGTTTTCAGTTGTAAAGCATGCTTTGTACGAATTCAGTGTTAATCTTCTACCAAGGGTACCAAATGCAATCTTAATTACTCCTTTTATTGCTTCCATTATCTCAGTGTGTTGTAAGTTGGTATACAGCTGTGTAAAGTCAAATGTGTATATACTACGTGCAGAGTTAGAATCTGACAAAACTTTTAGTTTATCCCGGATTGTTTTGTTGCTGTATGTTGTTTATACTTTGTACAAAGGTGATAAAAAGGGCATACATGCTAAAATTGCACAATCAACACAGACCAAAATCAATCATCACCAGAACCAACCCCACCATAAGCGGTGGTCTGCTGGCTAGGGCAAAAAAGTTGGACCATTTTTATTAAAGTTAAAGTTAAAGTAAGGCCAATGCATTCATTTAAGTTGAAGTGACAGTTAAAGTAAGGGTCAAGCAGTAATTTAAGGTGGCGCTCAGGGGAACGGACTTTGGCGTTTAATTTTTTTGAACGACATTTTTAACCATAATGTCTTGAAGGAAAGTTGTTCAAAATAAAAAGAGCTTTCATTTGATGTGCATATTGTTAAAAAAAATTTTTCGAAATTTTTTGGACAACTTTGTAGCCGTAGCAAAAAATTTTTTGTCTCAATATGAAATTATTACTCATATCACTGAAATTTGCAGTTTCGTAGCTTTAAATTGACGTATTAAACATAAGAATACGTTGAAGTTTTGCTGAGCTATTTAGCTGTCAAAATAGAGAATCAAAAATGAAAAACCTGAAAAGCTGATAAATCTTCGAAAATATCAATTTTTTGATTTAATTTCCTAAAAAATTGATTATGGCTTTTGGTAACTTTTTTAGTGGAAATATGCAGTCCTAGGAAAGGTCTAATTTTTGAAAAAGTGAAACGTGTAGGCAAACCTCACATTTTTGCATAGCGAAATCGACTACTTTTTTTGGACCTGGGTCCCAGCTGCCGATTGCGATCGAGTTGAAATTTTGCACAATGAAAGAAAGAATATAAATGCAGACGTGAATGTTTTTAGATTTTTAAATTTTGGCTCTCAGCACTTTTTCTAGCCGCTCAAACACAACTGATTTTCGAAAAATAGATTTTTTGCAAAATCAAAGTTGAACATAGAAAATCGAAGACCTTTCACGTCTAAATTTTCGAAAGATTTTTCGATCAATACCGAGATCAGCAAAATTGATTAAGGTTTTGCCGAGCTAGGTCAAAAATAAAATTAGTGTGAATAGGAATTTGAACATGGCCATAAAATTTGACACATTCACATTAAAGTACTGAAAAGTATTGTAATTGGGTTTTTTTGAGGCGTCTTTGATGTACTATTAAACTGGTATTGCTACTAATTGCATGAGCTTGGTTCCAAACATGACTATTTTTGCTGAGCGCCACCTTAAGTTAAAGTTAAAGTAAGCCCAAAATCAATGATTTTTATATAACTTTTTAAAATAACTTTAATGTTAAAGTTACAGTAAGGGTGTATGACCCCTAGCTTTTTTAATTTTAGTTAAAGTTGAAGTTGAACTTTTTTGCCCTAATGCTGGCCATTCTGGCCCCTGGGGTACGATTTTCAGAGTAACATTGGGTTGTTGCTTTCCCATAGACCCGGGACTTTTTACATGCTCTTGGATTAAAAACCCGCTAGGTTATTTTGATGTAGCTTATGTCTGGTAAGGATACGACTCTATTTTTTCACACTCACAACAAAATGTATAAAGATAAAGATTCGTCCTTTATGTTCAAAGAAATGACCTATGAGGCCACAGTTAGCCGCATAATTAAGTATAGTTAGCATAGTCAGCCTTTAGAGGCCCAAAATGTTAAATTTGAAACAAAATTGAGTTAACGGATATATATTTTTTGGCTTTTTTTGCCATTTGCAGCCATTTTTGGCTTCGAACTTTGGCCTACGTTCACTTCCAAAAACACTGAAAATGCATTTTTCAAGGGGTCATAGCTCAGAAAATCCAAATTTGTGAATAGGGGTTCTATTACAAAAAATGCTCTACTCAAGGTGCTCTACTCCAAAAAATGCCCTCAAGGTGCTCTACTCCAAAAAATAGGTCCACTCCCCCCCAACTGCACTTGATCCGACAATTTTGTAATATTATTCAACTTTCAAGCAAATTCAGCAAAAAACTAGTGTATCAACAATTTTCGAGATATTGCAAATCCACGATACGCAGTTTACGTTACGTATCTTTCCTTCCTGCCTGGCACATCGACATCACATAAACATACAAAAGCTAATTTTTGAAACTAAGCCTAAGCCTATTAGGCCGTGTTTACGTGCGTCTAGTTCCTGTGAATGAGCAAATACAACTCTCGTCACACAGGCAAGAAACCTCAGAGGTTTTGTATTTAATTTGTTCGTCTAAGCCTAAACTAAGCCTAAAACTAAGCCTGAGCCTAAGCCTAAGCCCAAAACAAAAATTCAGTCCTCAAAGCCTAGCCTATCTTCAGCACACCCTCATTCACAGGAAATAGACAATCCAGTGTTTACATTGAGCTTTTTTTCAGCTGCTTGAGCAGCTGAAAAAAAGCTGCGGCTTTTTTTCGCCATTTCCGGCTTTTTTCAGTTGCTCAAGCAGCTGCAAAAAAGCCGGAAACGGCGAAAAAAAGCTGGAGCAGCTGAAAAAAAGCTGGAACTGCTGTCATGACAACGGAGCAGCTAGTCTATAGTGACCGCCATACTTATCCGCATTTTTTCAGCTGCTTCAGCTTTTTTCCAGCTGCTCCAGCTTTTTTCCAGCTGCTCGAGCAGCTGAAAAAAAGCTCAACGTAAACACGGCCTAAGGGGGCAGTGTCGCGAAAGCAGTCGATTTTGCGCGACTATAAAACTTTTTCAGTGAAAGATAGGTTGTTTTTTATATGTTCTAAAAATATGTTTCAAGCCAACTATTCTTCCCAAGTTTCAGCAAAATTGATGCAGCATACAGTTAGCAGTGAAGTCGCAAACTCTGGAGAATGACGTTTTGAAAACCTATTCACGTTCTATATTTTCGTCACAATTAAAAAACTTTTTGTTTAAATACTTCGCACAGACTAAAAGCACATATGCTCTAGTTTATGCACACAAAACTTAGTGCAAATTGCTTGGGTGGTTGCGGAGTAATACATGTTTGAACTGTGAAACTGCGCGTAAACTGTGAAGTACTCACAGCAGTAATGATAAATTGTGAAAAATTTAGACACTTATTTCGAAACCAAAAGAAAAACATACCTTTATTTTTCATTTTTCTTGTTTGTGGCAAAAAATTGTGCGGCAAAACATTACATGTACTTCACATTCACAAGCTGGCCAATCGGATATCAGGCTTGATTTTGTGAACTTTTATGTCTCTATTGTATGATGTCTGGCTCACAAACGGTGATTGGTTCAAAATATTGGTAGATATTGGTAGTCTAGTGTCAGGCAGTATTTATTTGACACCATATGGCATTTCACTAGTTTCTCAGTTAACGTACAATTACAAAGCAAAAAGCTCTTTTTTTACAATGTATGAGCAAAACTGCTGTGGCGACACTACCACCTTAATTTGATGCCCATATCACATGGAAAAAATTTTAAAAATTGTTAGCTTTCTTCAGCAAACAAAATAAATTATCACGGAAATTGAAGCTCTCCTTCCTGCAAGGCTCGTGCGTTTTCAAAAATACTAAAATTTAGGCTTGTTAGGATTTAGGCTTAGGCTTAGGCTCAGGCTTATTCCCAGGGTTATTATTCGACAAAGGTTAGGTTTCGGCTGAGGCTTAGGCTTAGTTTTATAGTTCTGGAATTTATATGCTTATGTGATGAGCCTTGCAGGACGGAAAGCCCCGTTCACGGAAACAGCTGCACAAGCCAGTCCATTAACACGTATGTAATGATTTTGGACGATTAAAAACAGTAGCAGCTGTGCTTTACTTGAACATACTTAAAAGTTTTCGGCGTTTTATCAATTGTGGTGTAATTGTTTTGTAAAATAAAGCACACATTTTCGGCTTGCGATTTTGAAAAGTCAGCTTAACGAGTAAAATTAAAATTTGGCACCTAAAATACCTCGTTGTTTTCGAGCGGTCGCAAAACTTAATTTTGAGCAAATAGATAGTATTTAAGAAATTTAGTTAAATTTACGTTTTTCGAAATTCGTAATTTTAGTGTTTTTCAATGTATCAATCATATTCATCAAAAATGACTCTTTGCGACTGCTTGATCACGTTATGGCGAGCAAAAGAGCTGTGATGAGAAATCGCAAGCCGAATTTCAACTCACGTTTGGTCTACAGTGAATGCTAATTTGTATAAATTAACTTAATATTTCCGAAATTCCACCCACGTTTGGTCTACAGTTTATGCTAATTTGTATAAATTAACCTCGTATTTTTTATTTGGGCATACATCAGCTTGTATATTGTATATTTAAAACCACTTTGTATATTTAAAACTGGTGTTTTTAGACTGCCGTTGTGGTGACTTTTAGCTGCCGTTATTAGAAAAGCCATATTTCAAGAGCGCCAGCTTAAAACATTTTTTTGCGTTTTGAACAAAATATTTGCAAAATAAACTCTTTAAAACCATTTTTTGTGAGTTTTGACGGTTGCACATTTTCAGGTTTGCCTTATTTGCCCTCAGATTAGGAGATTAGGCCTCAGGCTAAGACATACAGTAGGCTGAGGCTTAGCGCTTAGGCTTAGGGCTTAGGGCTTAAAGCTCAGCTATCTTCTTTTTCTCCTGTTCACTCACTTTAAAATACCCCCGTACGTTATCATATTTGTTTGGTAATGTTTTACTTATATAAACTTTTTTCATAAGTTCTGAGGTAACCCCCGATTCCTGCGCGCCCTCTTAAGAAATTAGAAATTGTTAAAACAAAAAAGCCACATGTGAGTAATAAAGATTAGCTAGGCAATTTTTAACTTACACTGAGTTGCCAAATCTGGATTTCAACTGATTTATTACACTTTAGCTACTCAAAACTACCCCTTTTTAACAATTTTTTTGTGGTTACGTTACGTCACTTTGACGGGTCCCGTAATGTAACCCATCAAGTGAAAGCTCTGACGAATGTTTAAAACAGCTGCTGCTAAGTCTTTTATGGTATCGCCATTGTATCAAACACTATTGCTCTCCAAACCTTTTGCCAATAGTGACCGACTACTCATGTGACACTTTCTGCGATGAAAATTAATTGAAAATAAAAAATTTTATTTCCAGAATAACAAAGGAAAAGAGCATACGACAGACTTGTAAATAAAAGTATATTTGCAATAAGAAAAAAACAATCAGAATATTAGATATTATGGGGTTAATAAGGAATGACACAAATACTATGGAAGGCAGAAAAATAGGTGTATATACAATTTCGAATTATAAATTGGATTAGCATATTTAAGTAATAAATTCATGAATAGTTTTTTCAACAGATAGAGATTTCAATTTGTTTAAAAATAAAGAAAAGCAGGGGGTAGTGACAATATATTCTGGCAAATCATTTCAAATTAATACGATCCTTAACGCAAGAAAGTTATCTTTAACGTTTGTTTTAAAAAATGGTACCAGCAATTTCAAAGAATTTTCACGAATAAGTTTGTAGGAGTTAGGAACAAGATGAGAAACAGCTTTAGGATTGATAATTGAATAACCATTAATTACCTTGTAGGTAAAGCTTAGATCATTGATTACGCGTCGCAGTTGTAAACATTCAAAATTTAATTTTATTTGTCATCGTAATTTAGATAGAAAAAAGTTTTTGGGTGAAAAACGCTAAACCCGTTCAATATTTTTTTATATATTTCTTTAAATAAGAATTTCAAATGTCACTAGCATATTCTAAAATGGGTTTAACATAAGTTTTATAGAGAGCGATACGTAAGAAGAAATATTGCGTAACGACAACTTGTAAGAGCGTCGAGGCTACTCGATGGACTTTGTTACTCATATATTGACAATGATCAGAAAATTTAAGATTACCGAAAATATACATTCCCAAATTTTTAACAGAATTTTTAGAACATAAAATATTACCAGTTACAAAATATGGTACACGCGGAGTATTCCGTCCTAAACAGAGCACAATATATTTTTCGGGCGCTATAGAAATTTGCCAGGTTCTAGCACAAGTTACAAAACTGTCTAAAGCGCCTTGCAAACGTGGTCAATGGATGACATTAGGGTGTGCAAATAAACGATATAATTTCGTGTCATCAGCTTATTTAGAAGTAACTACGTTATGACAAATAGACAAATTACTGATATAAATAAAAAATAAAGTTGAACCGCAAACCGTTCCTTGAGGAACACCACTAAGGACATCAGACCAACTAGAAAAGCAACTACCAATTTGCTGTTTGCGATTAAGCATAAAACTTATAATTAAATCAACACAATTATTGTGAATCTAAAGATGTTTATTCAGATTTGAGCTTTAAATGCGAAACTGAAGTAAAAGCTTTTCGCAGCCCACTATATATAACATCAACATAGTCACCACGTCAGTAGTGGATGTCCAATCTTGGAGACACATAATTAATTTGTAGCAGTAGAACTACCTGACAGAAAACCCTATTGGTTGTTCAGCCATGAGTTGAATTTTTAACAGTGATTTTTTAGTAACATTTTAATGTGAACATCTACCGGTCTTGAAGCCACACGCATCATACTAATATCTCGATTGTTTGCTGAGTTAGATTTAGACCATTTCTTTTTAAAAATGGGAACGATATTTGCAATTTTTAAATCCTGGGGCCTGTTGCAAAAATTTTTTCATAAAATAATAAGTCAATAGGTTCGTAGCTATTAATTCATTTGTGTTGCAGAAAGCAATAACCCTACTACCTATTGTTTCAATTTGTTTAGTAGTTTTTAACAAATTTTTTTACAATATTTAGACAATATTTAGTCAATATATCTGATTTTGTTACAAAATATTAGGCAAAATGGTTAAAAAATTTAAAATTTACTTACTTAAAAGTAACCCAATAATTGTTGCTTTAATATGACTTTTGTCATGCAAATTGTTGCCAAACCGGCACCAAACACTTTGTCTTGGTAGTTTTTGAGTTAAGTTTAAAACCAGCCATTTTTGTTCTGTTTGTTTTTGAGTCACTTAAACCTACAAAGAATTCCATACGAATTACAAATGAATGTATTTATTTCAATTAAAATGTTTGTCTAAAACTAACTAAACAAAACAGGATTAAAAAATTATTACAACTAAAAAAAACTACAAATATTATGGATTGCAATTCCATAAACAATTTTTTACTGTGTAAAAAAACACAAAAAGTAGTAAACAAATAGTATTGCGTACATATGCACTTATGAAAAAAATCAACTTACTTATGAAATTTTGCAGCTCACTTATGAAAACTTGCAACTGACTTATAAAAAAATATTACTATAAGTGTTTTTTGCAACGAAAAGTCATAAGTCTTATGACTTATTAACTTATAAACTTATGAACCTAATAACTTATAAAAAAATGACTTTTATGCAACAGGCCCCTGGGAGCAATTTTTAAAGCAGAAAAAAATTATAATAAACAATATATGAAAAGTTGATTCAGCCGCAAATTGTTTATAAAATAAATAGGGGATGCCATCGAAGAACATGGCCGTAACCAAAGACTTTTAAATTATTTCGACTGTTAAGGACATCAAATAAATAAAGACTCAGAAATGAAGAAATGGTTGACGCTTTCTTTCATATCGAGGTAGCTGAAATGAAACCATTAGCCTCTGCATAGTTATGAATAAAAATTGCACTGAAAAGGTATGCTTTTTATGATCAGAAACAGCTTTCGAGTTATCCTTAAGGAGAATAGGAAATTCTAATTTAGTTCTCATTTTAGATTTAATATACTTAGTAAGAAAATTTAGTAAGTAAATTTATTTGCACCAGTCAAAGTATATAGATGCAGAAGAAAATAGACAACAAAGAAAAACACAAAAAAACACTAAAATAAATCCATAAACAAGAAAAAACATATAAGCGTATACAAACACAAAGACGTATGCAGGCACGGGCTGGGCCGATCAACCGGCTACAATTGCCCTACCTTTCAAAAATCTAGACAAATCAACTTTACGTAACAAAGATTTAAAACGAGAAAGCGTACTAGCGTTTATAACTGATTCGGGTAAAAAGTTCCAAATGGGAATAACACGGTTTACGAAGAAATGTTTACGCACATTTAGTCGTGATCTAGAAAAAACAGTTTTTGTTATGGCCCCTGGTTGACAAGCTTTGAGTGAGAGTGAAAATTGTAAATCAACATATCCGTCGAATATTTTATATACCATTTCAACATCTTTATATAATCTTCGAAGTTCTAAAGATTCCAAATTATAAAAATTCAATCGATCAACATAAGATAAACCTGTAGCACCAGGTAATCGACGGGTGAAGTATCTTTGGACGCGTTCCAGAAGATCAATATCTTTTACAAAATGGGGTTCCAAACTTCAGTGGCATATTCAAGCTTGCTACGACAAAAAGATACATAAACTTGAATTAAAAAAGATGGAGTTTTTGACTGAAAAGTACGGTAAATACAGTTCACAATTTTAAAACCTTTTGCAGCAATGTCTTGACAATGGTCAGAAAATTCTAAATTATTACTAAACAACACTCCCAGATCGAACAAAGAATCAACAGATTGTAGACAAGCATTAGAAATGCCATAAATATGGCGGGAATTGTTGTAGCCCAGGTGCATTATCGAACACTTTCCTAAAGCTAAGTTTAATTTCATATCATTTGCCCAATCTTGTACCCGTTTTAAATCGTCATACAGTAAATTATTTGTTTGAGAAACTTTGAAATAAAGCTTAGCATCATCGGCATACAGCTTTAATGTTGAGTGATTGAGAACTTTTTCCAGGTCATTTATATAAATCAAAAATAAAATGGGTCCAAGCAAACTACCTTGTGGTACCCCAGAGCTGATATGAGCAAGGATAGATTTACAGTTATTGACAACAACCGCTTGTTTGCGATTTAGCAAGTAATTTTTTAACCAGTTCAGTAAATCAACTTCTATTCCGATATTAGCCAATTTGCTGATCAGTTTTTTGTGAGAAACACTATCAAAAGCCTTTGCAATATCCAGATAAGCTACATCAATAGTTTAGCCGTTGTCAATGGTAGTAGTCCAATCATTTAAGGTGGTAGTTGCGTTTTCGAGGTTTTTGTGATTTCTATGTAAACTTTGCGCCACCAGTACTCAAGTTAGAAGTGACGCCTGAGCATAAATTTTTGGGACAGTATTGTAAAAGTCAAAATCCCCAGGCATGTCTCTCACTTTTTTGAAATTTCACCTGTGGACATTTTTAGACGGTTTTAATTACAAGAAAATATCCTAAATTTTCGGTGCGTTTGCTTTTCAGCTATTTTCTCAGTAAATTGACTAGTTATTAAAAAAATGGGGGACATGCCTGGGGATTTTAATTTCACAAAAGAGTAAGAATAGAGGGGGGGGGGAAATTTTTTAAAAATTTTAATTTGTCTTTTTTCTCTATTGAAAGAAAAAAAGGTTAAATTTAGGATAAATAATTTAGGAAAGATATTGTTTTTATGCAAAGACCGCTTGTGATTTGAATTTGTAAACGCTGAGCTTTGGCTTTTTAAAAAAACACCTAAAAACGCAATTACCCCCTTAAACAAGATAATAATTGAGAAACTGTCGAGCGCTTTTTTAAAAAGCCATGTTGGTTTGAACTCAGAATTTTGTTCACTTTTAGATGACTCAGTATAGCTTCGCGAACTATAGATTCCATAATTTTGTTACAACAACAAAGAAGACTGATCGGACGATAATTTGCTACACTGCTTCTTGAATTTTTTTTGTGGATGGGTATAACAAGGGAAGTTTTCCAATCAGTGGGCAAAATGCCAGTTGCATAAGTAGCAGTAAAAATGCGTGAAAGTGGCTTAGCTAAAACTGAGCGCAATTTTTTGATGAAATTTTGAGGTATACCATCAATCCCTTTGCTGTTCTTAATTGCAATTTTAGAAATATGCAAGAACACAGTGTCATAATCAAAAACAATTTTTGGCATTGGAAATGAAATATTAGTGACTGCGAAAGGCGAAATATTTCCATTGTCAGTTGAAAAAATGCGCATGAAATAATCATTAAACAATTCAGCCTTTCCAACAGGATCAGATATAAACTTTTCCATTAGCTTGAACAAAAGCAGGAATATAAGAAGAATCTGGAACTAGACAGCTTTTGACGTATTGCCAAAATTTTTTTGTCACTTTTGGATTTGAGTAGTTTACATTCATAATTATAAATGTCATGACGTTTTAATTTACGAGAAATTTTAGCAGCATTTAACCACATGTGATGAGTTTAGGTTGATGGCCGTGAAACATAATTTTTATGTAACTTTTTTTGACGAATGTGCGCTTTATGTGTGTTAGGGGACCAGTAGTAGCGATGAGATTGTAAAGCACACATAGGTGCAAAGTTATCAATAGAAGTATTCACAATGGCCAGAAACTTACACCACATGTCGTTTATGCCTGTACATGCTGCGAACAATAAGTCCCAGTCAATGCTTAATAAGAAAGTATCAATAGAAACATAATCAGCTAATTTGAACTTTTTGAAGTATATAGTATCACGTGAAGTGCTAGTTAACTGAAAAGGTCCTAAATTACATTCAATAACATAGTGGTCAGATGTTGAAAAACTACAACCAACTGTCACTGAGTTTACAAGCTCGGGTACGTTGCAAAAAATCAGATCCAAAATGTTTCCTGCTTTGTGAGTTGGTGAAAAAACAAACTGTTGCAGACTTAATTCTAAACAACACTCATAAAAAGCATTATCATCCTTATTCAGGGTCCCTGAATATGGCCAATTAATTTCAGGATAGGTAAAGTCTCCACAAATTAAGGTAGGTATGTCGTCAATAATTTTACTTTGAAGTTTTCCAACTAAATCAATTGTTGACAAACTTTTGTCAAGTGAGGGGGATCGATAGATAATAGATTAACCGTAGACCAAGCTTTTTTCTGTTTGGATTACTAGCAAGATTATTTTCATACTGGATATAGAAATCTTTTTGTTTACGGTTAATAACATTTGTTAGGCTTTGATAAGCGAAAAAAGAAAGATAATTACAGTCAAGGGTCAAAGATTTATACGGCCTTCTAGTTCCTGTGAACACTCAGTTTTGAAAATCACAATATCAGCAACTAACTGATCAAGTATTTGGTGTCTATTGCTTAAGCCTAAGCCTAAGCGTAAGCCTGAGCCCAAACCCAAAATAAATGCGATTCTACAATGGTCAAAAAAAGCAATCGGAACTAGTACGGAAACAATATTGATAATGTTATGTTGATTATATTAGGAGAGTTCATTCTAGTATAATTTTCAATAAGTTCTTGCCAACCATGATCTTGAATAACCGAATGAGATAAAAAAACAATCACTGTTAGCATTATACGTATTTCAATCAACGGTTGGCATATTTAAATCCCCGACTAGAATTACTTCATATTCTGAATAATAGAGTAGACTCAAATCATGCAGAAGATTTCGTAGTGCAGCAAGATTATTTGGTGGTCGATAAACAAGTACAAGCATTACATTGAATTTATATCATACTTTGTTTGAAAAAACAGTGCAATAACTAACGTCAATAACTAAGTGCACACTGGTAGATTCACAGCGTGCATCTAGTGTTAAGTTTCTACTGGGTTGGGTTAGGCTTTCAGGTAGATTACCTAGGTCCAAGACCGAAGTGTGACTCCCCTGACTGGAAGGTAGGGCCTACGTCGCTCACTAAGCCTGGAAAATACGTAAAACTGAGATCTACGCTAAACCTACGCTACCTGACCTAAAAAAATACAGAAATTACACGGAAAACCAGTTGGAATAGTATTTATTTAAGAAATTGCAACATTCGGGGCAGATACAAACATTGGGGGCAAAATAGAGAAACAAGTGGCCGCAGCCGAAATTCACACACACTCGTTCGTAAAAATTTGTAACAAAACTGTGCCGCCCTTGAGCCAAGCACTTTACATCAATTTGTCAAATGTGAATACGTTGAACGTTTGTTATTGTAAAAACTTCGTTAGACATAATTTTAACCCTTATAAACACGCTATTCACACTAATCACATTTCTTAGACATACTTCACACTAGAATCTAGTTATTTCACTGTTGTAGGCGTGCATCTCAGTTATTGACTTATTCGTTATTGACTCGTGCGCTACGCGAACTCGTTCATGCACTTGGCGTTTCACGTTACAGTGCGTATAAATTACTGAGTGCACGCTACATCGTGCTGTAACTTACACTTATAAAGCAAAAATCACGATCCAACACAGTCCAACATTTATAGCCGATGACATAAAAGTTATATAATTAGATACTATCAACATAACACCATCCCCATGTCTGCTTTTGTCCTTACGAAAAACTGAGACATGGCCCAATTGTATAAAGAATTTCAACGGCCGTTGAAATTTCAACGGCCGAAACTTGAACGGCCGTTGAAATTTTGCTATTTTTATAAAAATTTCAACGGCCGCTCATTTCGACGCCCGGTGGAAAATTCTTCGTTGAAATCTACATTTTCTCCATTGCTATTTAACATATTCAACTGCCGTTCAAAATGTTTCGATTGTATAAAAGTCCGTTGAAAATTTTCAACACAGGTTTTCAGCAATTTTAACAGCGATTTTATAAACAAAATTTTTCTGTTGAAATCAACGGATTTTTAGAAATTTCTCTGTTGAAAACACGCGACTAATCATTTTTCCAACTACTCGTTCTAAGTTTTTAAATATTTTAACGGCCGTTTGGTTCTACAGTTGTTCAACGGCAGTTGAACTGCCGTTGAGTTCAACCGACCGACAAAGTTCCATTGAAAATATGCAATTTTTAAAATTTGTATCAAAGTGTTAACTTGTTAACATCAAATACCAAAAGAGCAATGATAATTGAAAACTTTAATTCAATTTTACTTTTATAAGTTCATAACTTTATATAGCTAATGAAATAATTTAACATTAAAATTAAATTTTCAAATTATTACTAGTAAAAAATTACACAGCAGTTTGGGAGGGTAATATTAGCAAAAATGGGCTAATTTCTTTCCTTTTTTGCAGCCAAGTCAAACAAAATTATGTTCTAAAAATCTTAAAATTCTCCGCTGAAATTTCAACGACCGTTCAACGGTCTTTCAGCAGCCGTTTATCTCAACGGACTTTACTTTATAAAGTCACACGAAATTATGTTTTAAAAATTTTAAAATAATCCGCTGAAATTTTGACGGCCGTTTACCTCAACGGACTTTTTTTATGAAGTCACACGACCTTATGTTCTAAAAATCTTAAAATTTCTCCGTTGAAATTTCAACGCCGTTGAATTTCAACGGCCTTTCGACGGCCGTTTATCTCAATAGACTTTTTTATGAAGTCACACAACCTTATGTTCTAAAAATCTTAAAATTTCTCCGTTGAAATTAACGGCCGTTTATCTCAACGGACTTTTTTTAATAAAATCACTGTTGAAATTAACATTTTGCTCTGCCAAAATCACCCAATTTCATCGTTAATAAAATTCAAACAATTTAAACGGCCGTTCATTTAAACGGCCGTTGAGTTCAGCGGCAGATGAAATGTTTTTACAATTGGGCCCATAATGTTGTGTTTTGAGATTTGTGCTTGAACTTACATGATCGTAAGAATAATTCTAGAATTTACTCGTATACTACATACATACACATATACACTTATATTAAAATTATATTACGATGCGATTCACACTAACCTTGATTCAATCTGATCTGGTCGAACTAGTCTAAACTAGACGCAAACTTGAAACTTGAAACTTGACGTCAACTTGACTTGACGTCTAAACTTGAAATTGATAGGATATAAACTATCCTAAGCAAAATAACAAATATAATAATCCGAATTTAAATAGGTTATACCAAACGAAAGCTTATATTGCCCTTATAAGTATTATCATAGGGTCTATTCCTTTACCGGATTAAAGGGTTAATTATAATCGGACTAAACGGTTTAAAAATTAAGCTTAAAAATGCCATTCGAAAACTTCCGGATTAAACGGACTTAACTACTAGCTCGCTGCTTTTTAATCGGACTAAACGGACTTAACTATGCACGCTAATGTTAAGCGTGCATGTTAAGTCCGTTTAGTCCAGTGGTAGTTTTGGAATGGGGTCCGACTAAAATTAAGCAGCTGACTTATTTTAACTCGTTTAGTCCGTTTAGTCAGACTTGTCATTCCAAAACCTCGGACTAAAATAAGTCCAGTCCGTTTAATCCGGTAAAAGAATTATAGGCCCATAGTGACGACGCTAAATTTTTTTCTGAAAATAAGATTAATTTTTGGAATAATTTTATAGTGTTACAAACAAATAAACTGATTTTACCTTACTATAATCGTAGCCCCCGTGGTGTAGTGGTTAGTTTTGAAAAATTCGACCCCTGGCCCTGTTATCGCAGGTTAGATTCCAGCGGGGGTCTCTACTAAAATTTTTAACTTATAACTATTTGAACAACAAAAGTATTTGCATTTCGATGCAATCATATACTTACGTATAGATATTCATCCAAGTAGCTCTTTATCAAGAAGTTTCTCATTTTTTTGTCTTTTTTGTAATCCGCGTATTTTCTTCACGTATATCCCTAACATACCCGACGCACGAAACTTGTAATAATTATTAAAAATTATTCCAAAAATGCTTTGGTTTTTGCCACGACAATTTTTTGCTCAAAAACTTTTGCCCAAAAATTAATATTCTAATAATAATGACCATTAATGGTTGTTACAATACTAGGAAGTATTTTTAGAGTATCTCAACTGTGTCCTTTAGTGTGGTCGGTAGTAAAAAAGATTGTTTATTAAGTTGAAAAACAAGTTTTTTAAATCAGAATGCATAGACTGTGCAAAATTGTATTGGTTTAATGGGTCTATGCATCTTTTCTTGATTTGCGCTGTCTTGTTTTTAAAAGTGGAACGTTTTACTGTACTTAAATTTGTGTCGTGCACTAGACATTTCTTTGAAATTTTAAATATCTGCAAAATGTTATGGTAAAGTAGATTTCATATTTTATCCCCTACTAACTTTTTTTCGATTTATTTGTCAATAATATTATCTACAATGTAATTGCACAAGCTAGTCTCCACACATACAGATTTATCGAATTTCAGTTCATGTTCAAAAAATTAATTGATTTTTTGAACATATTTAAAAATCCATGTCATTATTACATAAAGTCGATAAATTCCTCTGCGCGACTTTTAAGCGTACACCACTTTTTTGTTTTAGATGCTTTACACACAATCGTCATCATCAATTAATTAGTTGAATATCAGTGGGTCATGCATCTGTTATTTGAAAATCTAATTGGGATCGCATTAGTTTTATTTAATATTATTTTCGCTGTGCCGTCGGCCATTGTTTTTACCATAATATCGGAATTGCGTCGTTTGATATTCTACGGAAAGTTGATTAAAAATATCGATGGCAAAGCTGTTTTGATCGATAACTGTGAAAATGATTTTGGGCAGCGGCTTGCCAGACAACTTGTAAAACAAGGATTTACTGTTTTCGCGGGGTTTCGGACACAGACTGCAGCTGACAATTGGAAAAATAATATTCAATTTGATGCCAAAAATGTCATACCTGTCGTCATAGATGCAAAAAACAAAATTGAACTTGAGCAATCTGCCAATTTTGTAAAACACACCCTAAATGGACAAAAAGGTATTAAAGTTATACGTGATATTGATCTGGTTAGAATTCTGGCTAAACACAACACACTGGTGTTGTTTTGTTACTAGAAACTTTTTGAGAACGATAATCCTTTGACCTTTACATGTATGTTAATTATGTTAATCGTAGGTATATTACTGTCTAAAGACTAAATTGATCTAACGCACACGAAAATTTTTTGTTTTTTACGCCCATAAGGTGGTCGGGCACTGTTTGGAGCCCAGATTCACCTCTTCCTTGTGTTGGAGTTATACCAGGCTACGAGTAAGTAACTCCAAAACAAGAGTATTCCTAACTCCTAAGCTACTGAATTGGGGGAGATCATATTTACCATGACTAAGCCGGGATTTGCAAATAAGTTTAGGGCGAGTTTTGAGACCTGACTTCCGATCCCGCAAGCGTGGGTACCGCAAGCGGGGGACAGTCGAACCATGACAAAATTCATGTCCCTTGTATCCCTTACCCCTTACCTTTATCAGTGGGCAAGAATAAACTGATAATTACCCATGGATAATTTGACAGTATATTTCCAGTCCGAATTCCTTAAGCCCATTTATTTATTAAAATTAAAATTAAAAATGCTTTGTGCATTTTTATTTCAGTTCTACACGCTTTGATTTGCACGCAAACGCAATTTATCGCTAATGAAGACTCCAAGCTTTCATTTGAAGACTATCGACGGAGTTTGGAAGACAATTTCTACTGTCAAATTTGGATCGTCCAAGCTTTTATGACACTGCTTAAACTGGGCAAAGGACGGCTAATTTTGACCAATCATATGACAGGTCACGTGCCGATGGCTGGGTGCAATCCGATTGGTCCATCCATGGCTGGTTTTGCAAACTACTCTAGAGTTTTGAGGTAAAAATTTAAGTGCATTGTTTTTTAAACTTACTAGTTACTGCACGACTAAATTACTGAAGGGTGGCTCATTTTTGTGTCCTAGTTCCATGAATTTCTATATGCAGTCTATATTTTTCTGTTAAACAGAGTTCAATAACAAAAAAATAGCCTCGGCGCTCAATTCGATTTTGTAGCATACAACGACTTAAGGGGGGGGGGGGGGGCTACCCAGGTCAAAAATCAAAGTTCTCCAATTTTGCTTATTTTCACATAATGTTACTCCTCCAAGGCACCCCAACGTCAGATGAGAACAATTAAGCTTGAAGGTGCACTTTTGGTTCAGTGCGTTCGTCAGTGTATTTACATAGGCAAAAGTACGCAAAAAAAGCCTAAAAGTAGCCCTTAGTTGAACAGTTCTAACACAGACCACATCAAGCCAATCAGGCTGAAACTTGGCATAGTAGCAGCCCACATGCATGCGCAAAATCATATGATCAGGATTTTTTATATGTACTTTCAATTCTAAAATCGAGGGCGAAATGTGAAAAAACGGCTGTTTTTTGGGCACGCCAAATTTGAGTGATTTTACATTTGACGTCACTGCTCAGGCCAGGGCAAAAATTTAAAAAAATGGATCATAGAGGTTGAGATATGACAGTAGGTTATCGAATTATGTAAAAATCGGCTTCGTCAGTATTAACAAAAATTTCGACTAAAGGAACGCTTTGTGAGCACAAAAAACTTTTTTTTTGCGCCTATGATTTACACGATTTAAAATTGAATTTTTGGGAGCCCCTAGTAAAAAATTGGCAAGCGCATTAATTTCAGTTTGTTACATCTGCGATGCGCCTTTCCTTTGGCTACATTGTGTGCAAATTTGAAGCGAATCGGAGAACCTAAAATTTTCACTTATTCAGGTAGCCCCCCCTCTAAGGCCAGTTTACACTATCAAACCCGAACCAAACTTCCACCAAACCAAACTTTCACCAAACCAGACTTCCACCAAACTCTGTAGCAGCAGTTTGATCTTGGTGGAGGTTTGGCGGGTTTGTGGAGGCTTTATGGGTATTCACACAACCAAATTTCCATGCCACTAAACCTGAGTTTGGTGGCGGTTGCGTTTGGTGGAGATTGGTTGCAGGTTTGGTAGTGTAAACTGGCCTTTACGGACACAGACAAGTATGAACTGAGCTCCAGTGGTTAGTTTAAAAAAGCATCTTCATTAAGTTTTTTGTAGGAAAAGTCGCTAATTAGGACTCCTGTGTAAGATCGAATTTAACTACATACTTTTACTTCTAATACATGAATTTACCATTCTTTATTTTATTTTCTAACCGGCAATTAGTTTTAGAATGGAATTGATGTTCAGTGAAGTGCAAGTGATTTTAGTGGTTCCGCCCGCTGCAAATAATGGTGCGGATTTCCACAACTTGGACAAAAAGCGTGAGCACAATTCTGTGTTTGGTTTAAAGGGCTTGGTTTTTGCTTTATTCAATAACTTATATGTAGTGACTGGTGTCGCAATGTCACACAGTGATGTTTCATCTGTGGTATATTAGGAGTGACAACAATAATATAAATATGTTTTTGGGTTGCCGACCCCCAGCGAAGCAGGGGTGCAACCCATTGTATTCATATTCCTGTTTTTTTTTGTTGTTTTTCCTGTGATCAAAAGTTTGTTACTCGTTTTTCTCTGGAGTTACTGGGGGGATTGGTCCCAAACTTTGGTGGGGGGACCCCCCCTATGAGTAGTTGTGCCCCCCACCTTGGTCCTGCCGCCGCGGGGGGGGGGGGGGCGTGAGCCCAAAAAATATTTTTGGTACAAATAAAACACCAAGGGGGGACCCTTGTGAACTTGAAAAATTTTTTGTTAGGGATTTGGACAAAAACTAGTCTCTAGAGGTAGTATTGGCCCCTGAACACGAATCTGGGGTTATTTTTCACCCAGGACCCCCCTGGACCCCCCTATGACCCCCCTCAGGATACCCCCCCAGGAGCCCCTCAGGGGTCAAATTTTCGAAATCGAGATTTTGGTGTTTTTAGGGGTAATTTGAGCCGCTGAACACGAATCCAAGGTTTATTGTTGCCTAGAACCTCTCTGGACCCCCATACGGCCCCCTCAGGGTACCCCTCCTCCCTAGGGGGCCCTCAGGGGTCAAATTTTCGAAATTGAGATTTTTATGTTTTTAAGGGTAATTTGAGCCCCTGAACAAGGTTCGTTTTTGCCTAGAACCTTCCTGGACCCCCTAGGACCCACTCAGGGTACCCCCTTCTAAGGGTTCAAATTTTCGAAATTGAAATTTTGGGGTTTTTGTGGGTAATTTGGGTCCCTGAACATAAATATCAGGTTTTTTACCGAAAATAGACAATCTTTTGCGTATAATGGAGGGTCCTCTGCCTATAATGGAGGGTCACTGCCTATAATGGAGGGTCATCTGCTTAGAATAGAGGGTCTTCTGCCTAGAATGGAGGGTCATCTGCCTAGAACAGAGGGTGTCCCGCCTACAATAGAGGGTCTTCCGCCTAGACTAGAGGGTTTTTTACCGAGAATGGATGATTTTCTGCGTTGAACACTAGGTTCTCTGCCTTGGGAGGTTTTTCTGCTTAAAATAGAGGGTTCTCTACCTAGAATAGAGGGTCCTTTGCTTAGAATAGAGGGTCATCTACCTAGAATAGAGGGTCGTCTGCCTAGAATAGAGTGTCCTCTGCCTAGAATAGAAGGTCCTCTGCCTAGAATAAAGGGTCCCTTACCGGTCGGCAACCCGTTGTGGCCTACTGGCGATTTTTATGGTTTATTGCGCTCTTTTGCCGCGAATCAAGTTGGCAGTTCTACCTAACAATAGCAACAGCAACTAGACCATTGAAATGACTGCGAGCAACAACAAATTGGGGAAAAAAATATTATGCCCCTTTTGGGGGGGCCCCGCCCCCCCCGGGGGGGGGGGGAGAGGGGGGGGGAAAGGGGGGGGCCCCGTGGTTGAAAGAAAAGGAAAAAAAAAATTATATAATAAAATATAAAAGTTTAGATACAAAAGGGTTGCCTTTGCTTCGCAACTGGTCGGCAACCCAACAACAACAGCAGCAGCAGCATTCGTAGAACCATGTGAAGGTGATCAGTCTTTTTATGGAAGGCTATTTGAGGATAGGAAATGGTGCTTGTATAGAATAAAAGCCACACTGAAGATAGCAGCACTTTTGTAATCTGTTTTTGTTTCATATCATTAAGGTCTAGCCAAAAAAGTTCAATGTCTGATCTTGAATTCTGGTGTGTTTAAAAAACAGGTAGAACAGCACTGGAGAGAACAACTCTAATTATAATTCGCTTGATAACAAAAACTCAGATCAAAACTGGTTTGATAAAAAATCTGACCAAAAATTTTCAGACCCTGAGCCACACAAAGAACACGGGATTACGGAACAACTAATTACAAAAATTACGGATTAGTTACAAAAAAACAACGGATTTCAAGCATCAAGAGTACAGCAATTACGAGTAATTATTGACCGATTATACAGCGATACAGCGATTATACAGCGATTGTTTGTACAGAATACAAACATCACGCCACCTGTTTTATCTAAAGGTTCAGCAAGTCATTGACGGTCTGACACTGAATAAGCTTTGTCTTGATTGATACTAGAACCGTGGTCACACTTTGAATTAACTAAAATGCATCATATTTCAGAAGACCAGTTATACTCAAAACTAGCGTCAGTGACGTCACTCGGAGTAGATGAAGCCACAATCGCCGACGCCTACGTCACAGCCGTCTGCAGTTCATACCCGCGTCACGTCTACTGGGTCGGATGGGTGACCAAACTCGTCGGGATGGCGTCAGCATTGCCAACAGCCGCTGCGGATTTGTGGCGACTAATTGTGGGAAAAAGCTTGAGTTATTTCTGCTGAAGGAATATATATACCTATTAATTGGAATGGATTTACAGATGTTTTGAAAATAATAGCTTTGTTTATATTGTTTTTTCTTTTATTAATGAGAAATGTCTTATAAAAACAGAATAAATTACGAGAATTTTGAAGAGTTACTGATCATAAAGAGATACTCATACTTGAGTTGAGATAATTATAAAAGATAGGTATTGGCCCAGTAAATGTATTTATGCTAGTGACACAAAGAAATACAATATAATATATAAAATAAATAACAGTAACAACAATATTATAAAACTATGAATACAGATGTTATCCGTATGTTAAAGAGCACAACACAGCATAATACATAATACACACCACAAATCCTATACCAACCTAATCAAGATAACAAGATCAATATAACGAGACTAGGCTGTGATATAAAGAGTCTCCGCTGTGCTATAACGGGACTCGGTCGTGCTATAATGGGTCTTAGTGCTATAACAGAACCCTGACCCCATTCGTGCTATAACGGCATTCGTGCTATAACGAGAGTCAGCCCCTACTCATAGACCTCATTTTTCGAAGTCGACTTTAGTCGTTAATCAACGTCAAATCAGTGCACATGACACAGCTTCAGCTGTTTAATGATTTGATTTTAAAATTGATATTAAAGCAATTTGATCGTAAATTTTTTGATTATTTAACCGAGTTAACTTTTGAAGCGGGTGCAATTGCAGTTGAACCGTGATTATTCCAAAATTTGTGCCCAACCAATATTCACCATCTATTCAATCACAGTCAATATACCGTCCTATAAACCGTTTCTAGTTATAACATAAAAATTTCAAGTAAAAAAACTAGAGTACAGCGAGTAGTCACAAAACTTACGCCACCAGATTCGTCGAAGAGTTCAGAAATTTTTGATCAGACTGTAGTTCGGTGACCCTAGTTGGGTCTGCTAATAAATATCTTTAAATTTTATGTATATTCTGCCACTTAAGGGGGTAATTGCGTTTTTAGGTGTTTTTTTAAACTACCATAACTGCACTTAACCTCAACAAAAATTAGAGCGGTCTTTTTTACATTTTTTTACACCTTCTAGCTTTAAAAAAACTATATTTAAAAGCAGATTATATTTTGCAGTTTTACTGCTGCTATTATTTGAATACACCCCATCAGCGGTTTTTTTTGACTAATTTTTGCGCCACAGTTATGAAACTCAAGATCAGCCAACAACTACTAAACTTTTTGCAGTTATGCACTGACATAATATCACCACCCGTTTTTTTGACCCGTTTTTTTGATATAGTTGATAAGTCGTTTCTACGTTGAGAAAATGACATTTTCGTGCAAAAATCACGTAATTTGACTTTTCTCTAAAATTTTCAAAAGCCCATAACACCGACTCTACAAACTATTTTTAGAAAAGGAAAAAAACGGGTGGGGATATTTTCCTAAAGATAATGTGGTTCAAGTTTCGAAGCCGTAGTCTGTTTTTAGCTTGAGTTCTGTGGGCGCAAAAATTACACTGAAATGTCAAAAACCACGAAAACGACATTACCCCCTCAAGTCAAGAAACACGACAAAATTCATAACGAAGGGCAAAATCATTCTTTCTGAGGGGCAACAGCCCAACAGGTCTTTAATTTTGATTGGAATCCTGAAGCAGTGTTAACGTTATAGTGTCAATGTGCAGACTGTGTTTTACACGTCTTCTATCCTAGCTTTGCATTTGACACTAAAACCCCTGAGTTGCTATATACCTTCGTAAATGTTGAAAACGTATTTAGAAAATGCAAAAGTCTAACAAAAATTGAACACCAGAAATCGAACCTGTCACCACTTGGTTCCGAATACACCCAGCTAATCACTCGACCACACAAATGCTATAGGTGATGATGCTTTACCACAAGTAATCATTTCATCATTATACCATTTGCTAAAGTTTTAATAACCTATTAGGTATACCTATGAGAGAACTCAGCCTATTACAATAGGTTTCTGAGCAACGTAGATGGAAAGGGCTTACAAGGTACAACTTATTAACATATGAACACATGAACTTATTGCTTATGACTTTTGTGCACCAGGCCCCTGGCCAATGCATTTAAAAGTAAACACCTCTTGCTTACTGAATATTTTTGCCGCAGATTCGGCTTGTTTAAGTCTATGCCAGTCGTCATATTACACAGTTCACAATGTTGATCAATTGTGGTCCCCCCTGTAGACATACCTTTTCCTAATGTACGAACTATTTCCCACTTACGAGAGTTACAATCCACTTCTTCGGTGTAAAAAATTTCAAGCCAAACATTATGTCTTGCATAAATTTCACAGAAATGATTAGCAGTCGGTTTTATGTACAGAAATTTATTTGAATAATTGTCAAGCCTTGGCAATTTTTTTTCACAAAATGTATCGGCTTCCGAATTTCTCTTGGTGATAACCAAAGTAATGTAGTGCTGTTTCTTAACTCCGTAAAAATCAGCGAAGTAAAGATTGCTTTCTTCATTAAATAACTCCGCAGCTTTAATAAGAAGTCGCTTGTTGCCAAAATAAGAAAAATTGGGACGTCGGTTACAAATCAAGCGACAGGAAAAGAATAAACCACTCAGTGACTCTGAAATTAAAATATACTGCACTTATATTAGTAGGGATTCCCTTAGGAGTTTAAAAAAAGGTAAAGAAAGACATGCCCCGTTCTGGGTGGTTCAGAACCCGCTCAGGAAACATTTGTTCTGCCCATTGCGCCAACCTCTCCAGGATAACTCCTGATCCCCATCTAGCTGACCAATATTGGATGACAGCCTGAATGTACCTCGCTTGATTGTAGCTCAGATAGGATTTGCACCGGAGACCTTTCGATCCACAGTAGGACACACTGCCACTGAGCCACTTTGTGTCGTGCCAGATGCAAGGTGTTTTAAAGATGTTTTATTTCAATTGTTCTAATTAATCATTCAACTGAATGGACCATTGGGGCCAAAAGATGTTGTCCCAATCCTATGCCCGTCAAGTTTTTCAACCAGTTTAATTTTCCATTCCTGCGCTAGTAGGTATGCTATACACGCTACTACACATACCCCCCAATTATTTGCCGGTTTACTTACCATTAATTGGACATTCTACGTGACCGTGGTTATCCTTTAAATATGGTTTCATTATTCCGCCGCATTTTTTAAATATATGATTCCAATAAGCGAAAGGTTTATTTCGATAAAAGTATTCTATTTTCACCATTTTGTTTTGACCTTTCGCTGATACAAAGTCTTCAGCCTTAAACCTATGGTCTACCAATCTGAGCCTGGACAATATTCGTTCCTGCAACAAACTTTTTACTTTTTATTTATTTTTACGCGGCCCCCTGGGGGCCGCGTATATACTATATTCAGATTTTCTAAATCCTACGTAATTCTAGGTAGGTCAGATTTCCTGTGTTAATTAACACTGGAAGGGCAGGTAGGTCGCTTTTCCCAGTAATCAGCGTTCCTACTCACCTTTTGCAACGTTAATTTCCGAAATGCAAAATTCTAGCAGTGGTGAGGACTTGAACCCTCGACCTTCCGGTTAAAAACCGGATGCTCAACTACCACAGCTAACCACCGCTTGTGAAAGGATGCAGATACATTTCACTAATAATAGGAGGAGTAATTTGCGGGCAATTGGATAGTAACTGTCAATAAAACTATTGGTAAATATTGTCAAATGTTTATTTCATTACCTACCTTATTTGATCATCTTTAAAAACCTATTTTGCAATAATAATTTTGACGTTCTGTAATAATCGTCATACTCCTATGCTAATAACCAAAGTTTATAAAGTTTGGATGTGCGGACAGGTAGTCAAGCGGTATGATGCTAGCTTCGGAATCAAGGGGTGCGTAGATCGATTCCCAGATTATTAGTGAAGAAAATTTTCTTTTTTTCTGACAGTTACATTTTATTTTTTCTTTTTTCTGATAGTTATTTTTTTCCATTTCAATATTTTTTGCTGTTTGAGAGACTTCGGAGCTACTCAGCAGTGACTGTGTGCAGAAAGCAGAAATTAATATTTTTTTATCCACAAAATAGTGGCCGCGTTTAATATTTCCGCTGGAATATTGACACTCAGACCTCAAAATTTTACCACTCCTCACTCAGCAGAAGAGCTTGTTATCGAAAAAATCTATTTTCGAGTTTCATAAATACCACTAGAAATTCACAACTACATAGGCGTCAATGGGCATTACAGTATCAATCGAACAAAATTACTTGCTACAGTCTCCGGAGTCAAAGCGGAGTCGGAGTGAATTGATGCCGGAGTCCACGTACAGATAAGTATATACGTTGATTCCGGAATCAAGTAATTCAGACTCCGCTTTGACTCAGGAAATAATTTTGGTCGCTACTGTATTAACGTAGATTAGAGCAGTGGAGAGCATAATAATAGCACTTGTAATCTTGGGTCTTTCAGAAGCTTCACATAAGTCATCTGGGTCTCATAAGATCATATATCGTAATACTTGATTCAGAAGTTTTACCGAAGTTATGGATCACCCCAAGTTCTCTCAAAAATTTATGTTTTCCATCTAAATTCATAGCTTGGCTGATAATTACTACATAAAATTCTTTGAGTCTTTACCTTAGCAAGCTCAGTAGCATCATCTTCGTTTTTGTTCGCCATTTGGTATTCAAAGCAGAGCCAAGTTCTGTGCTGTTAAGAATTGTGAGTAAGCCAGTCTAGAGAATGGCCCCAGACAAACTTTTTTCTCTGAGGGATACTATATATAGAATCAACGAATGCTTAGCAGCTCGTTCTCATGGCTACCAAACATGCTTTTTTGCGTCACACAAAAGTAATTACTGAGATGTAATTGTTCGGATTCGAAGCTGGGACGGTATAGAAAAAAGTTGGGCAGGACTTGACAGCAAAACAGGCTATCTCGTGTAGTGACGAAATAACAGTAGTGACAAGTGAGAAATTGCAAAACACAGCTGTTACAGATTTATATTCAATAAGATTAACTTTCGTATTTATAACAGCTTCACTGCTTCTTAACACTCCCACTTGAAAGTTATTCTTTTTGACTCTTCACCCCC